>OY856186.1:341506793-341633096 GCA_963693315.1 Diogma glabrata | reverse complement strand
CCGAAGATGAGCCAATATTCTCTGAAACATTCGTTGCATCAACGTGATAATCAGTTTCTTTTGATGAACCTTGGATATCATCGGGTTTTGTAACATATTTATAGATTTGGTCTTTCTCTGCTGGAACCAACTTTTTCTTTAAAAAGTATGAACTCGTGGCATATTTATTTTTTGGGATATTTGCTAAACGAAATCTAAAAAAATATTTTTAATTATAGTATAGGTATCAGCAAAGCATTAATTCTAAATACATTTGTAGGATACATAATAGGTACATTTTTCATAATAAGTACACTGTGTTAACGACTAAATACACCGCCGAGAAAATTAATTTATTTAAATTTCCTTGTAACAACTTATATTAATAGTCCAGGAAAATTAGTCAAATAAGGGCAAGTATCTCGGAATGAGAGATAGTCAGCTATAAATTTGTATAAACTTTTATTTTGGCACCCTAAATCTTGTCTCAAAACCTACTTATCGTAGGGTGTCCGCGACTACAGAAATTCCAAGGTCAAAGGTCAAAAAATCCATTTTTTACACATTTATTGCAATTATCTCGTTTCCTATGGGCTCTATGCTATTTGTATGTATTATAAATATTGTAGAGGAATAAATTATCTACAACTTTTGTTTAAACATTTTTTTATATATTGAACCATTTTCGAGATAGAGGGCAGAGCGCGCGCAGTGTTTAGCTATTAAGAGTATCATTCGAGGTCAACCTGAAGTCCCGATTCAAAAAATGCTATATAAAGTGCTATACAAGCTTATAGCTGACTATCTCTCATTCCGAGGTGAAACCCCTAATATTCCTGGACTATAAATAATATTTGATAAAATGGAATATACAAATCATAGCCTAATATTATAAGGAACTATTTAAAAAAATATAAGTATGAAATCCTAAAAGATATTTTATATAAAGAATTGAAACCAAAATTAAATATCCAATTAGAATCATGCTCAATAATTTACAAAATCAAATGTGATTTTTGTGAAAAATTTTACATCGGGAAAACCGGAAAATGTTTTAAAGACTGATTTAAGGAATACCTTCCTAAGAAGAAAAATAAACAAAATTTAAAGTTTATTTTTGCAAACCATTTACATAGTTAATAACAATAGCTACACCACTTTTTAAAAAAAATTGAAGGCTTTACATTTATGTAGCCAAGGATCTTTAAAAGAATCACTTGATGAGTTTGAAATTTCCAAGGGATTTAAAACCCAACAAAATGTAATTTTAAATGATAAACTTTCATTTAATTCAAATATATAAATATATAAAACTGAAAACAAACAGTATGAGTATGTATCAACCTACAAAAATTTGCAAAACTGCAGTAATTGCATAACTGCCATTTTATTCCACAATAATTATTTTTGTGTCCATTGAAAAACGATCTATTTCAATTTATTCTTTGAGTTTCAAGATAAAGGAAAAAAATTATTTTTAGATCATTTACAAACACGATAATTTGATTGTTTGTTAGTTTCCTTAGGTGTTTGCAATTAATTTGTTTGAGATGTAAAACATATATTAGGTAGTAAGGTTAAGCGGATATTTTAGAAATAATTTTGGAATAGAGACATTGTAACCCTATCGACAAAGGGTGCCACATTATCGACGTAAACCACTTTTCCTATACATTATTCAGCATATGTGTTTTCAGACAAGTCATTAAATAATCATGCTTGCATACTAAATAATATATCGTAAAAAACGGTCAATATAGTATCTATAGGAATATTCAAAGCTATTGAGCAATTGTGGTGATGGTATTCAATGCTCAACATGTTGATTCGATTAATATTGTTAAAATTTTAGTTCACGTAATAACTCAAAAATTTTTAAAAGTAGAATAGATTCTTTTTGAACCAATAACTCATTTATAGGACACATTTATAAGTTATCACAATTTATAAATTAAAATTATATGGATAACCTGGTTAAAATGGTTTCTAAGTGATTTCTCGTTGAAAACATATGATGGTTTGTTTAAGTTTTTTACGTTCGGGTGTCACCCCAAAACGGTTTCGAAGTGATTTATCGTTGAAAACATGTGATGGTTTGTTTAAGTTTTTTACGTTCGGGTGTCACCCCAAAACGGTTTCGAAGTGATTTATCGTTGAAAATATTGTGATGGTTTGTTTAAGTTGTTTACGTTCGGGTGTCACCCCAAAACGGTTTCGAAGTAATTTATCGTTGAAAACATTGTGATGGTTTGTTTAAGTTTTTTACGTTCGGGTGTCACCCCAAAACGGTTTCGAAGTGATTTATCATTGAAAACATTGTGATGGTTTGTTTAAGTTTTTTACGTTCGGGTGTCACCCCAAAACGGTTTCGAAGTGATTTATCATTGAAAACATTGTGATGGTTTGTTTAAGTTGTTTACGTTCGGGTGTCACCCCAAAACGGTTTCGAAGTGATTTATCGTTGAAAACATGGTGATGGTTTGTTTAAGTTTTTTACGTTCGGGTGTCACCCCAAAACGGGTGACACCCGGGGCGGACCGCCCCCCTCGCCCCCCCTAGCTACGCCTCTGGGAACAACGAAGGTTATTTTATTCAAATATCACCGTTGAGGTAATTGTCCATGAAAACTTCATATATCATGAGAAAAATTTTGAAATAATAAAAGAAATAAGAACACGAAGGTTTTGGACTGGATTTAAGAAATGCAAGTGACGATGGTGTGAGAACGGTTGTTACCATAGGGTAACACGTAATAGGGATAAAGGGGATTTTTATTTCCTAACAACACAGAACAAATAGCTACAGCATACAGCTGCTTTGATCTGAAAGAGGAAATCCCATTAAGTGGAACGTACTAGAAGAAAAGATATTTAAATCAGATTTAGAGAAAGAAATAAGCTAAAATTTTATATCATTAGTAGATAGTTATGCAGTGGGTCCATCAAATCAATTGCGGGCTGTAGCCCGTTCCACCTCACCATTAAACTTACTTACTAATAAGACTTTAAAAACTCGGATGACAGAGGTTACCACCACGGTAGCAAGAGTAAAGGTGGCGAAGGAGAAACTTAAGGATTTAATAAATTCAGGCGCGGTCAGCAGATCTTTAGTCATTTGTCCGAAGGTGGAGTCTAGCACCTGTGGCGTGGGAACCCAACTACCCCTACGAATTGGTAATGGATGGTGATATTGACCGTTTGGTTCGTTCTCTTTATATACAAACTGCACGACCGTTCAGTGTTGTCGTGTTCCAGAATATACGGGTTAGGATTACAGCTCACATAATGGGTCTGGAACGAACAGTCTGAAGTGAGAGGCAATATTCCGGGGGTTTTAATGTTGTACGCTTGAAGCACCACATACGGTTTCATATTACAATCTATACACCCATAGGATGTAATCTGGCGTATTAGACAATGAGCAGGCTCAACATATAGGTTCATGAGGTCGATGTCTCCGAACATAATGTTTGCCACAGCCATTATAGTCCGTCTTACCCACAGTTTGGAATCGTCAACAGTAACCACTTTCTTTTCTTTCCAGGTCTTTAAATTTTTTTTTCTAAATCGCGCGAGCCCGGGTTGAGGTATAATACATCCTGCTCTACAGGACCTAGCTGAACAATGGACGTTCAGGGCTTCGAAAGCTCGAGACTTATTATCTAATGATATTTGATAATCACCAACTTTCCCGGAAGTTAACGTATTTAGGTCATTTGCATCTACGGCATATACAACGGAACGGTCTCTAATCACGAATTGTGAGGTGTAATAACTCTCATGTATGAGTGAAGTCACTAACATGGGCAGTTTATCGTTACCAACATCTGATGTGTCTGACAGATCAAAATCTACCTTGTTGGAGTTTAGTTTCACCGTCCTGATGATACCTTTGTACTCAACGGATATTTCGATTTCCCATATGGAGGTATCCTGTTGGTAGACCGTTGCGTAGTCTTCCGTTTCCTTTAACGACCAGGCGTACCAAGTACAAGAAGTTTGGTAAAAGCATAACGTATCGCACCCTAGGGTATTTGTGTTACAACCTTGACCCACGATCGTACTGTTATTGAACTCAGTGTCTCTCCATTTCTTTTCATATAATTGACATGCCCCGTTACAGCAGCTTCCCGCTCCTTTACACTCGGAATGGGTCCTAAGCATTTGTATTTCGTAATTGGAGGTCAAATACAGCGGATCATATCTGTCTAATATATGTGAATTTGATATGCTCAACCTAAACACGTCCTTTGTACGATCCTGAAAACAGATGCTCTCTCCAAACTTTAGACTAAACGCATACATATTACTAGCATGGCACTTTTCTTTTGAACATATTCTTCCCGTTGACTCCAAAAATAGGGTTTGGTCACAGCTATTTATACATGTAATTAAAAGACAAATGGTCAGTAGCACATGGACTGGACGTAATGGAGCACCAGTAGTTGTGCGTGAGCGGGGTGGTAAAGGAGGAGGCGTTGCTCTTACAGGCGGGGAATGTTCTAAACGAATGGCGGATCGTCTTCGATTAACCTTTTCTCTGACTCTGGGTGGCAGTTCGGGGTTTAGAGAGTTGAATCTCGGAACGAGTCTGAAGGATGATAACGCATTTAGGCGGTTCGTTCTCTTTAGTCTCTTATTATCTAGTCTTTGAATTTGTCTTTTGAAAATCCGATATTCTAGGGACTCAAACGACTTGTCGCATAACTTCCTGAAAATCAAACTCAACGCTACCACGAGTAGAATACTCGTGATTATTCCTACGATAATATGTACACTACGTTGAGTACAACCCGGGATGATTTCATTAATGGAGCAATATATCCCACATGCTTGGCATTTCACCGTTGACACGATGTGACCTTGTTCCTTGCTACAATTGTATGTTAATAAGCCATATACTAACAGATGTTTGGTTTTATTAACCCTTATAGATGTATTGTCAATGAGTACCTCGCACTCGGCGTCTAGTAGTTTCCATATTTTGCCTTCTGTTGTATGTATGACCTTGCCTTCAAGGAGGACCAATACGCTTAGACCTAGGATGAAGGTCAGAATTTTACTCTTCTGCATGATGGTAAATTAATTATTGTGACGTTGTAACAGCAACTCTGTTTTTTTTTTTTTTTTTTTTTTTTTTTCCTTTATCTCCATTTAGGAGCATAGGGCGTCTACTAGACTGGACCATCTGACTCTGTTCGGGGCAATCGCTTTCAGTTCACCCCATGTCTTGCCGATTTGTTTTGCTTCAGCTAGCACCGTTTTCTTCCACGTCATGGGTGGTCTTCCAACTCTCCTTTTTCCTTGTGGATTCCACTCTAGGGACATCCTTGTTATATCTTCGACTGATTTTCTCAGTGTATGTCCTATCCATCTCCATTTTCTTTGTTTTATCTCGGTCTCAATGTCTAGCTGCTCTGTCTGCCGTAGAAGCTCCTGGTTACTGATGGTGTTTGGCCAGAAGCATTTGATCAGTCTTCTCAGGCATTTGTTCACAAACACCTGTAGTTTATTTGTGATCTTTCTTGTTTGTTTCCACGTTTCACACCCATACAGCAGTACTGACTTGACACATGCATTGAACATTCGTAGCTTTGTCTTTCTTGACAGGACGGATGTATTCCAGATCTTGTGAAGCATATTGAACGTATTTCTGGCTTTGTTGATACGCTGACTGATATCTTCTTCAGTCCCGCCTGTTTTTGCTACAGTACAACCAAGGTACACAAATTTGTCAACTTCGTCCACTTGTGTATTGTTGATGGTGATTGGTGTTATCGTTTTGGTGTTCAATCTCATAGCCTTTGTTTTTCTGATATTAATATTGAGACCGACTTCATGTGCAAGGGTTGATAGCTTCTGTATTTTCTGCTGCATATCCGTATGTGTGTGTGTAAGTAGACAGATGTCATCTGCGTAGTCTAGATCATTGAGCCGTCTTGTTGTATTCCATTGGATTCCATTTGGACTTGCATCATCGAGCTTTCTCATGATACTATCTAGTACTATTAGGAATAGTAGCGGGGATAGTACACAGCCTTGTCTCACTCCTCGGTGGTTGTAGTATTCATCACTTTGCTGTCCTTTGTATTGTATTCTGTTTGCAGCATCCCGGTACATTTCTTTGATTAGATCCACTATTTTCTTCGGGATGCCCATTTCACAAAGTGTCTGCCATATCGCGCTCCTGTTGATTGAGTCGAAGGCGCGTTCGAAGTCCACGAAGAGGAGATACAATGGTGAATTCCATTCATTTGATTGCTCAATGATGATACGGATTGTGTTGATATGATCGGTACAGCTTCTTCCTGGTCTAAAGCCGGCTTGTTCATTTCTTAGTTTCATGTTAATTGATGGAGATATTCTTTCGAGAATGATCATTGCTAGTATTTTCATTATTGTGTTGAGCAGAGATATACCTCTCCAATTTTTGCATTCTCTTAGATCACCTTTCTTTGGGATTGTTATGGTTAAACCTTCTTTCCATTTGGTTGGTATTTTACCTTCGTTCCATACATCAGCTAATAGTGGTGTTAGAGCTTCTGCTGTTGTGTTTACATCTGCTTTGAGTAATTCTGCTGATATATTATCTGTACCAGCAGATTTGTTGTTCTTGAGTTTCTGTATGGCATCTCTAACTTCCCGTTCTGTTGGTGGATGGGTGCTAATAGTTTCCTTATAGTTGTCATCCGGAGACTGCAAGTTATTTTCTTGTTGGTGGCAGTTGTCTTCGAAGTATTCTTTCCATCTATTTAGCTGTTGTTCATGAGTTGTGAGGGTTTGACCAGATTCATCCTTTATTGGTGGAGTGTTTGTATATTTGTTGGTGACCTTTCTCACGCATTTGTGTAGTGTGCGCATATTTCTATTAGCTGCTGCTGTTTCCGCAGTCTTGAGAATGCTTTCTGTATATTTTCTGCGATCATTCCTTGCTATCTTTTTAACTTGTTTTGCTGTACTTTCATATTTGTTGCGGATCTCGGTTGTGTTCTGGTGACACAACTGCAACTTGAGCTGTCGACGCTCTTCAATTTTCTTCCATGTATCATCGCTAATCCATGGTTTCCGTGATTTGTCTTGGTAGCCTAGCACATCTGTAGCAGTTTTGACGTAAGCTTCTTTAACTTGTTCCCATTTTTCATCAATGCTGGTTGTTTCGTTGTTTGGTAGATTGAGCTGGAGCGATTCTTTGAAGATGTTATTTGTATTTTTGTCGCTCAATCTATTGATGTTAAATTTCCTCTGACATGACTTGTTGTTTTGTTTTACAGCGGCTGGTTTAATTTTGAATGTTGCAATTACCAGTTGATGGTCGCTGTGTATGTCTGCTCCTCGTTTTGCTCTGACGTCTTGTAGTGAGGATAGAAACTTCTTATTCACCAGTACGTGATCAATTTGATTCTTGGTTCTTCCATTTGGTGATGTCCAAGTGTATTTGTGTATGTTCTTGTGTGGGAACTTGCTGCCTCCTATGAATAGTTGATTTGTGACACAACAATCGATGAGCCTTTCTCCATTATTGTTACGTGTTGATTCTAGTGCATTTTTGCCCATGACTGATTCCATTCCGGTGTTGTCGGTTCCAATTTTGGCATTGAAATCCCCTTGTATTATTTTGATGTCATTTCGGTGTGCACTAGCCAGCGTTGCTTGGAGCTGTTCGTAGAATTCATCTTTTGTCGCATCATCAGCTTCTTCGGTAGGTGCATAGCACTGTATGATCGTTGTGTTTCTAATTTTCGATTGGAATCTTGCTGTTATTATTCTGCTACTGATTGGTTTCCATTCGAGAAGTGCTTTCTTTGCGTTAGGTGTTGTTAATATTGCTACGCCTTGTTCATGTGTGTTGGATTTACCAGAGAACATCATATAGTTTCCTTCACTTGTTGTTAACTCTCCGCTGTTTTTCCATCTTACTTCACTGAGTCCTAGTATCTCGATGTTATATTCTTTCATTACTTTCTCAACTTGTGCTAACCGCGATGTTTCTATCAGAGTTCTGACATTCCAGTTTCCTACTCGTGTCCGGGTACGATAGCTAAGGGTCGATATTTTATTATTCCGGTTTGTTTTGCTTTGTTTGTTTCTAGTATGCGTTTCTTTAATCATTTGAATTTCGGATTCACCTTTCGGATTAACGGGTGATTGGGCCATCGAATCCTAGCCAGTTTCCAGGGCTGCTGGATAAGGTATACTGGCATACCGTGGGCGAGATATTCCTGCTTCAATGTGATTCAATCGTATTTCCATATTTTTTCTGGTGAGGTTCCCAAGCGGTCACCCGTTTAAGTTCGCACCCTTCCCAGTGTTGCTTAACTTCCTTGTAAGCAACTCTGTAATGACCTGTAATAACACGAAAGATCCAGTTAGATCAGATCTAATAAGGTGGAATTTTATTAGGCATGGAATAAAAACTGAAGCCTAACATGTGTTATTTCCGCACATCCTTGGTGTGATAAATTCCCACCCGTTTGGACGCTATGTCTTCGGGCTCTAGAGATGAATTTCCGACCAATTGGAGTACTTTGGCCTCAACAAATTTCGGTGCTAGTTTAGCTGAGACATTTCTGCCTGCATCACTCAGAATGAAGTTTCGTCGAAAAACCGTTTCACCCGGTTGGAACAAATTTTTACGGGCCCGCAGGTTGTATCGCGCAGCACTAGTCACAAAAGCTTTTGCTATTAGATCTTTTAATCGCGCTCGAACGTTAGACAGAGTGTCAGCGCGATCTAAACAGTCACTGGACTCCTCCAGGCAATCGAACTTCCTTAGTAGAGTGTAGTATGAACTATGCGTGATCATGGGGAGACCAAACAAAGCGTAGTAAGGAGAACAGCCGATGGTGGAGTGATATGAGCTGCGCAAAGCACAAGAAATTTCACTCAAGTTTTTATCCCATTTGGTGTGATCTTCCTTTAAGAAGGCTCTGATTCCGGCGAGAACACTCCTGTTCACTCTCTCGGAAGCATTTGCCTGGGGTGAATATAAAGAAGTGCGAGTGTGTTTTATACCATACTTCGCTAGGAATTGTTGGAATAACTTGGATTTAAATTGCGTTCCGTTATCCGAAACCACAATCTCTGGACAACCAAACACATGAAATACTTGACTTTCCAGAAGATTGCAGATTGGAGTAGAAGTGAAACTGCGAAGGGGGAACAGGAACACGAATTTGGAAATATGGTCTAGTACCACCAACAGTCCAATATTAGAATTTTTGGTCCTGGGGTACGGGCCCAGTAAGTCAATATATAATCGTTGCATTACCCTTTCGGTTCTGAGAGGAGCTATCATTGGTGCACGCAAAATTTGGTTGGGAGCTTTAACTACTTTACATATCTTGCTTTGGGATACAAACGAGTGTACTTGGAATAACATTCTCGGCCAGAAATAAAAACGACGTAGCTTATGTAAGGTTTTAGCTACTCCGCCATGGGCTGCCGTTGGTGCTGCGTGTACTATTTCAATCAAGTTGTGGGTTAGTTCTTCGGGAACCCATAGCTTCCACGGCTCACCTTCTAAACACGAAGTGAATCCAACTTTCTTATAAACCCTACCCTTTTCCACTCGTAAATCTGGTAGTACTTCTTTCCCATCCTCGACGATTTTAATTAACTCTAGATATTTGGTAGACTGAAATGCTGGTGAATCTAAATCAATTGCTTGGGAAAAGTTATCGGTCACGGTATCAATCAAGTCTACGGAGTTTATTCTTGACAATGCATCCGGAACTATATTTAAACTGCCTTTTCGGTACTCAATGTCAAAGGTGTACCCTTGAAGTTTCAAACTCCAGCGCGCCAGTCGTCCTGATAAATCCTTCTGACCCATCAACCACTTTAAACCAGAATGGTCGGTTACTGCTTTAAATGGGTGCCCTTCAACGAACGCTCGAAATTTTTTTATTCCTAGAACTACTGCCAGACATTCCTTTTCGCTAGTGGAGTAGTTCCTTTGGGCTGGGTTTAATTTCTTAGACATCTATGCAATCGGATGTTCACTGCCATCTTTTCCTAATTGAGTCAACACGCAGCCTATTCCATCGTTACCTGCATCACACTGTAATATGAATGGTTCTGAAAAGTTTGGGTTAGCCAGCACTGGCGCTGAAGTCAAAGCTTTCTTGATATTGACAAAAGCTGCATCGGCTTCAACAGTCCATTTAAATTTACCATAGGATTTCTTTAATATCTCAGTAATAGGTGTCACAATCGAAGAGTAGTCGGAAATAAACCGTCGGTAATATCCTGACATCCCTAAAAATCGACGAACCTGACGCACTGACGAAGGAACTGGGAACTCTGATATTGCTGCAACTTTCTCCTGGTCGATGTTAATCCCTGCTCTACTAATGACATACCCAAGATATTTGATCTCGGATTGCAGAAATTTGCTCTTCTCAATGTTTATTGTGAGATTAGCTTTCTTTAAACAGCCTGCCAGTTCAGTTAATATATGAAGATGTGACTCAAACGTATCTGTCACAATTAAAAGATCGTCTAGGTATACGAAGACCTGAGTCTTCAACCTTGATGGTATTACTCGATCCATCAGTTTAGACATCGTCTGTGGTGAGTTGCACAAACCAAAAGGCATACGAACAAAGTGATAAAGAGGACGGCCTGGGACTGTGAACGCTGTTTTCTCTTTTGAATCCTCATCCAGGGGAATCTGCCAAAAGGCGTCCTTTAAGTCTAAACTAGAGATGTAATTAGCTTGCGGGAGTCGGCTTAGTATTCCTTCGATCTGTGGTAAGGGGTATGCATTTTTTTTCGTTACACCGTTCACCTTACGCGAATCTAAGCATAGACGAAGCTTCCCTGGCTTTCGAACTAAGACAACTGGCGAGCTCCAGTCACTATCAGATTCCTCAATGATACCCTGAGCTAACATGCGGTCCAGCTCCTCCCCCATTAACTTCTCTACTGCAGGAGATATTGGATAGTGGCGTTGTTTGATAGGGGTTGCATCGCCAACATCAATGACATGAGTCAATACATGCGTCCTGCCCAATCCCATTTTCGCAAAAGACGGAATCAGCTGAATGATATCTTGCAGTTTCCCTTCCTCGTCAGCTGTCAAAGTACATATTACCGAGGTTTCGGTTTTTTTCGGGATCTGATTTGTTAACGGTGGAAACAGGTTGAACAACCGAAAGAAGTCAATACCTAGATAGAGGTTTTGTGTGAGAGATGGTATAATTACGAGATCTAAGGACTTTGTCCGACCTTGGAACCTTATCTCAGTGTTCAGATGTCCTACCACTTTCTGGCTAGTGCCATCCGCTGTTCTAACTTTTACCGATAAACGTGTAAATAGTGTTGGGGTACGGAGAAGCTCTAGTGCGAAAGTGCCTCCCACTACACTAAGTGACGCTCCGCTATCTAGTAATCCGACTCTTGTGCTACCTAAAAGTTGAACCTCAGCATAAGCGCGGAGATCATCTTTCACTGATGTGATTGAGGATATAATCGATGACCGAAAGGATCGTCGTTTCTTCCAGAAATTTCTAATACGCAATGCTGAACGAGTATACTTACGAGATGTTGTAAGTGCATTAATTCCAAGACTGGTTCTTAGTGCCATATATTCTTTGAGTCTCTGCTCAAGTGATTTAAATGAGTGATGAGGTATAGACGATTTAGTACAAGCTGATGAATCTCGTTTCAAAATAGTTTTACTTCCCAACTCCTCTGGGCAACGCATTCTTAAAGGTGGAGTTGAGTGAAGTGAGGTGTTTGACTTTAAAATTGGGTTGGCTCCCGGTCTTGTTTAAATAGCATCTAGTGCAATTTGATTTGTAAACCCGCTCGTTGCCACAACTCCAACAGAAAAGTCGAGGTGGTTGTAGACAATCCTGAAACCGGTGCCCTTCTAGCTTGCAGTTCCAGCAAATTAAAGTTCTGTTTGGCTCACGATGACCGTTGGAATTATGAATAGCCGAGACATCGGAAATTACGGGGTCATCAGAAATCTGCGGTAGGTTGTTGGATTCAGGAATAGTAGCAGGTAATGAAGAAAGCGTATCCTCAGTCGCAGGATAATAATATGATGTAGGTGGAGCAATTTCGGATACTGTCTGTGTAGGGCGATGAGGAAAGTTACGAGGTGGCAGCGGTAGACTAGCTAGAAGTTTTTCCCGTTTACGGCAGAGGTCGCGAAGATGTTCAACTGTAAATACCTCAACGTAGCACAATTCTCTTCGTATTTCACTGCGAAGATTGTTCAACAGTATATTCAATAATTCTCTATCAGCTATTGGAACACTGAGTCGATCACTTTGTCTCAAAATGTCATTAAACATAGAGTCAAAGTTCTCATTTTGACGTTGTTTACGGGATCGCATTCTCTCTTTTATTTCTTCGTCGGTGCTACGATCACCAAACTCAGTACGTAGAGCCATACACAGTTCGGGCCAATTAAAACGTGGAGTACGGTGATGGAATCTCCAATACCATTCTGAAGCTCTTTCTGTGAATAATAAGTGTGCATGAGCCACAACCGCATCATAACTACCTGGGAAAGCGATGTTATTTAAAGTGCTCACTCGATATATAAATTCTCCCACCTCCATTTCCGTTGGTCTTCCACTGAAAGAGACATTCCAGCTACGAATGACGGTGGAGTGTTTCTCGTTTAGGGAATTATGACGATACGCTGCAGGATTTGCTACGTACGATGGGTTTATATTACCTTGGTTCCTGGAATTTTGGAGAGGTCCTTGGTTACCCCTAGGTGCATGCATAGATAATGTAGAGGGATTTTGCGGGTGACTAGCTATTTTCACCCCCTCCGAAAAGAGTAACTGATTCGCAAATTTTTCGTCAAAGGCTCTCTGCATCTGTTCTACACTTTTTCGAATGCTTTCTTCCATGGCCTGTTGGATCACGGAAAAATCGATCATCGTTGCTGACTTATCTGCTGGCTGGTCTTGTCTTCCATGATTATCTTTTGGCGAACTAGCGACAATTTCTGATGCTTTTATACCTGCACGTTCAGCTTGTCGCCTTTTTTCTTCAGCCCTAGTATTCGGTTGAGCCCACGTCTTAGGTATAGCACCAAGAGACTCTGGTTGCCGATTGACCACAGGTGTTTATGGCTGTGCCTTATTCTTTCTTGTTTGTGAAATCGGGGAAAAGGGACGTCAATTCTCCGGCAGGAGATGCACATCAGACTGTTGACAGCTTCTTTTACAAATGGGGCAATGTGGCTCCTCTTCTAGCCACTTTGCAATGCAACTGTCATGGAAATCATGGGTGCAGGGTGCTTCTACCAACAACTTGTCTGAATTCAGTTTTTCAGTGAAGAGGAAACATTTATTGTTGTAAATATTTTCATAAATATTCATTTCTGATTCTCTCGGTATTTTTCAATGACTGTGTTTGAATATTGAGATGTGTAAAATTTAAACAAAATTCCCAAGAGTATTATCCCGTATCTGATTCAATTTTAGGTTAATTAACCTTAATATAAACCGTAAAAAAATTTAACACTTGATCATCAAAAGGGTTGAATGGGAAGGCATAATTGCTTAATCACTATCTCTCTATCTACCAATCTACTATCCGTTAAGGAAATTACGTGGTTCCCTTTCAAGGGAATAGCAAATTCGTACTGTATGTACACAGGGAATTCGAAAAACTGTATACTAATCTTCGAATCAGTGATTTGAACAGAATACGTTATATTGAGCAACAAAATGTTCTATGTTGTATTTATTTGTTAACACTCTATCAATTCAGATCTTCTTTATAGACCTTCAATTATTTATTAAAATAATTATTTATTAAAATTATAAGCAAAATTTATTTATATGCATATTAATTATTTATTCAAATTATAAGCTAAAATAAATTATAGGCAATTTATTTATTTATTAAAATTTTACGCAAAAATTATTTTTAGGCCCATTAATTGTTTCTTAAAATTATAATCAAAAATTATTTATATGCAGTTTATTTATTTATTAAAATTATAATCAAAAATTATTTATAGTCAGTTTATCTATTTATTAAAATTATACGCAAAAGTTTATTTATTAAAATTATAAGCAAAAAATATTTTTATTCAATCTATTTATTTACTAAAACTATACGTCAAAAATTATTTCTAGGCCATTTAATTATTAATTAGAATTATAATAAAACTGTTGATCTAAAATTCCTGAATGTGTTATTTATTTATCAACTGAAAGTAAACTGTTTTATTACTGTTACTATTTATTTATTTTGTTAATTTATAAAATATATGTGTGAGTGTTGTGTGTGTGTCCGAGTCATGCGCTGGGCCGGACCCTTCCAAAAATGATGCAAAAATAAATTTAGAAAAAACTAAGAACAAAAATTTAAACTATCAAAAGTATACTACTCTACCGTTGGGAAGTTAGTAGGTGTTCAGGTTTTATGACGAATCCGGAAAAATCACAACAACTAGCCAGAGCAAGTTGGTAGATGACCAGCTTGCACTCTGTATTTTCTAAGCTGATGTAACTTCAGCTTCTCCATCACAACCTGGAACCTGTATTGAGAGCTAAGAGAGGAAATGATCGTTTGTAAGAGTTAACCAGTCTCAGAGCCACAAGAACTCACTAGACCTTCAAAGATGCAAATTTAACCTTTGCCTTCTTATGATCAGTCAGTACCATACCTTGAGTCGTTCACTCCTACCAAACACATTAAACGAATACGTTCTAAAACAATAAATTAATCAGAAAACGGGGCTCAAATTATGAACGTATATGATAGTAATTGATCTAAGTGTTGAATTGTACACTATTCAGCTTTAACTAGTAGGCTAACACTATGATCTGCTCGACCATTGTGTCATATTTTCTCAGCTAGTCATTGCTGACGGTGTCAAACCATCCCTTAGTCAATTCCATCACCTAACTGGAGTGCGCGAGCTCGTAAGACTCGTTGAATGGTCAGTCGAAGGCCAACTCATCCACTCCTGCGCGTGTATAAAACAATTAATTTAATCGAAAAAAAATTCACTACATAATTACTAAACTATATTAAAAGATCCTCCAAGGGTCCATTCTGTTTTATTTTTATAAATAAAAATAAGGTTTTGTTTCGCGCCAATTTGTAATAGCTGGGGATAGCGGAAGCTATTACTTTGAAACATACATCAAAAGTGCCGGTAGAGGGTTGAAGACCCCCAATCATCTTTGGGATTTCCTGGACTTGCCCATGCCCGATCCACACACACACAACACGTATGTTTTGAGTTTAATCAACCATTTTCGAGATACTACCTATCTTCATTTCCTACTCTCATTTCCGTATCGTTAAAGGAACAACCATAACAACAAACACCAAAAAGAACTAAATACTATTACTTACACTTAGTAATGTAGAGGTTCCTTAGTCGGCTTGCTCCGGGCTGCTTCGTACTAATTTTATCTCAATTTTTTTGATCAATTCTCGTAGAAATAAAATACTTCACACCAAAATCTGTCTTTTTCACTTTTTATTGACTTTATATTTTAACAAATTTTGATAATAATTAAAACGGTGCCATTTTATATGTATCTTTAGTTTAGTTCTTATTTATATAGGCTTATCCACTAAACAATTAATTCTAGTCCATTTAAGATAACGAAAGATAATTTCTTCGTTTGGTATTTTATAAAATGGGGATATTTTTATCCCAAACTTTAAAATCTTTTAGCCACTATTATCAATCTTAAAAAAACGTTATATCACGATTTATTATTTAACTCAGACTTTACATATTATATTCACAATTCCAAATGGTAATCTTTTTCTTTTATTCTAAAATTTATCCACTTAATATTTATTAATCAATAATTCTTTAACATTAAAATAAATTTTTTTCTTCTCAATAATAAATTTTCCATACAATTTAACTGTTAAACATTCTTATCAAAATTGAATGTTTTCATTACAAAACTAGAATAGTTTTTATTTTTTTTTTCCAAAATTTATCCACTTTAAGTTTCCAATTAATACTTATTCAAACTTAGAACTTTTTTTTTTGGATAATTCTTTACAACTCACTTTACTATTCTTAACAGAATTTTACTACTTAACCACCAAATTAATTTAGGAGTACACAACTCATTATTTTTAATTAACAATTAGATAAGACTCTCTAACCATCAGTCTAGTTCACTCCCAACTGAATTTTTCTATTTTTCTAAGTTTATGATTTTGAGGAAAAAAAACGAAAAAAATGGCAAGCGTTGCAGTTTTTGATGGGAAAAAACTCATACAAATTTTATAATTTTATGGAAATAGAAAACCATTTCCGCCACTTGCAGACTGGAATAGGAACAACGAAGGTTATTTTATTCAAATATCACCGTTGAGGTAATTGTCCATGAAAACTTCATATATCATGAGAAAAATTTTGAAATAATAAAAGAAATAAGAACACGAAGGTTTTGGACTGGATTTAAGAAATGCAAGTGACGATGGTGTGAGAACGGTTGTTACCATAGGGTAACACGTAATAGGGATAAAGGGGATTTTTATTTCCTAACAGAGTTTCCTGGCAAAAAATGCAAGTGGAAAAAAATGCTCCCAACATCCATTGTTGTACTGTTGTAGTACAGCTTCGTCTATGGTGTTCGAAACGTCTGATTTTATGTTGAACTGTGTGTTGTCTAACGGATGTGCTAAAAGAGAAGCAGCGGCAAGCGATTCTTTGACCTTGATGAAAGACTCGTTACAGTCTTCTGCTGGCCAAGAAAAATTGGATTTGTTCTTGCCTTTTATCATCAATGATGCCAAATGCCCGTGAATAGGCGCCAAAAATTCGGCTTAACGTGGTATGAAGCGGTGATAATAATTCACCATTCCTACGAATTGCTGTATTTGGCAAATTGATGTTGGAGCTGGAAATTTGTGAATGCAATTCGCACATCGGAAATGCACATCGCAATTCGCAAACGGTAAAGCAAGCGAATACAACTTTATTTATTTTCAGCCCGCTATCTTCTTTATACAATTCATATTATTTTTGTACGCATTTTAAATTTCATGTTCATAGAACTTATAGTTTACAATATAATCAACATAATTAGAAAAACACGTTTCACTCTCACCAATAGTGTTCCTATTAAAAAACGGAACCCTAAAAAGATCAAAATTCATTTAAAGACAAGTAATTTACTTTTGTTTTCCACGACTTTTAGGAAGTTAAAATTAAATTACTTATACATCATTAAATCTAAACATTTATTCGTTTTATAATAAAATTTCCAGGGAAAATATCTTAATATGGTTTTATACGCGGGTAGAATTTAGTTTTCTCCGAGCGTGTGTTTGAATGTTATGTCTTTTTCTCAGAGAAAACAAGGGATGATTTGGTTTTCTGATTTTTTTCTTACAGTTTTGATTTTTATAGCTTTTATAGTTTTGGTTTCGGTTTTTATCATTTAACTTTTTTATTGTGTTTTAATTTTATAAAACTTTACACTTACTGTATTTTCAATTCAATATTTAGGTGAAAATTAAGCATTTTGTAAAAATGTGAAAATTTTTAATTTTCGATTATTGGTTTTCTGGTTTTGAGTTTTAATTTGAAATTTGATTTTACAACAAAATTATTTTTCTTGTGACTAAGTTCATTTATTGCAAGCAGAAATCACAACAACTAGCCAGAGCAAGTTGGTAGATGACCAGCTTGCACTCTGTATTTTCTAAGCTGATGTAACTTCAGCTTCTCCATCACAACCTGGAACCTGTATTGAGAGCTAAGAGAGGAAATGATCGTTTGTAAGAGTTAACCAGTCTCAGAGCCACAAGAACTCACTAGACCTTCAAAGATGCAAATTTAACCTTTGCCTTCTTATGATCAGTCAGTACCATACCTTGAGTCGTTCACTCCTACCAAACACATTAAACGAATACGTTCTAAAACAATAAATTAATCAGAAAACGGGGCTCAAATTATGAACGTATATGATAGTAATTGATCTAAGTGTTGAATTGTACACTATTCAGCTTTAACTAGTAGGCTAACACTATGATCTGCTCGACCATTGTGTCATATTTTCTCAGCTAGTCATTGCTGACGGTGTCAAACCATCCCTTAGTCAATTCCATCACCTAACTGGAGTGCGCGAGCTCGTAAGACTCGTTGAATGGTCAGTCGAAGGCCAACTCATCCACTCCTGCGCGTGTATAAAACAGTTAATTTAATCGAAAAAAAATTCACTACATAATTACTAAACTATATTAAAAGATCCTCCAAGGGTCCATTCTGTTTTATTTTTATAAATAAAAATAAGGTTTTGTTTCGCGCCAATTTGTAATAGCTGGGGATAGCGGAAGCTATTACTTTGAAACATACATCAAAAGTGCCGGTAGAGGGTTGAAGACCCCCAATCATCTTTGGGATTTCCTGGACTTGCCCATGCCCGATCCACACACACACAACACGTATGTTTTGAGTTTAATCAACCATTTTCGAGATACTACCTATCTTCATTTCCTACTCTCATTTCCGTATCGTTAAAGGAACAACCATAACAACAAACACCAAAAAGAACTAAATATTATTACTTACACTTAGTAATGTAGAGGTTCCTTAGTCGGCTTGCTCCGGGCTGGTTCGTACTAATTTTATCTCAATTTTTTTGATCAATTCTCGTAGAAATAAAATACTTCACACCAAAATCTGTCTTTTTCACTTTTTATTGACTTTATATTTTAACAAATTTTGATAATAATTAAAACGGTGCCATTTTATATGTATCTTTAGTTTAGTTCTTATTTATATAGGCTTATCCACTAAACAATTAATTCTAGTCCATTTAAGATAACGAAAGATAATTTCTTCGTTTGGTATTTTATAAAATATTTTTATCCCAAACTTTAAAATCTTTTAGCCACTATTATCAATCTTAAAAAAACGTTATATCACGATTTATTATTTAACTCAGACTTTACATATTATATTCACAATTCCAAATGGTAATCTTTTTCTTTTATTCTAAAATTTATCCACTTAATATTTATTAATCAATAATTCTTTAACATTAAAATAAATTTTTTTCTTCTCAATAATAAATTTTCCATACAATTTAACTGTTAAACATTCTTATCAAAATTGAATGTTTTCATTACAAAACTAGAATAGTTTTTATTTTTTTTTTTCCAAAATTTATCCACTTTAAGTTTCCAATTAATACTTATTCAAACTTAGAACTTTTTTTTTTGGATAATTCTTTACAACTCACTTTACTATTCTTAACAGAATTTTACTACTTAACCACCAAATTAATTTAGGAGTACACAACTCATTATTTTTAATTAACAATTAGATAAGACTCTCTAACCATCAGTCTAGTTCACTCCCAACTGAATTTTTCTATTTTTCTAAGTTTATGATTTTGAGGAAAAAAAACGAAAAAAATGGCAAGTGTTGCAGTTTTTGATGGGAAAAAACTCATACAAATTTTATAATTTTATGGAAATAGAAAACCATTTCCGCCACTTGCAGACTGGAATAGGAACAACGAAGGTTATTTTATTCAAATATCACCGTTGAGGTAATTGTCCATGAAAACTTCATATATCATGAGAAAAATTTTGAAATAATAAAAGAAATAAGAACACGAAGGTTTTGGACTGGATTTAAGAAATGCAAGTGACGATGGTGTGAGAACGGTTGTTACCATAGGGTAACACGTAATAGGGATAAAGGGGATTTTTATTTCCTAACAGAGTTTCCTGGCAAAAAATGCAAGTGGAAAAAAATGCTCCCAACATCCATTGTTGTACTGTTGTAGTACAGCTTCGTCTATGGTGTTCGAAACGTCTGATTTTATGTTGAACTGTGTGTTGTCTAACGGATGTGCTAAAAGAGAAGCAGCGGCAAGTGATTCTTTGACCTTGATGAAAGACTCGTTACAGTCTTCTGCTGGCCAAGAAAAATTGGATTTGTTCTTGCCTTTTATCATCAATGATGCCAAATGCCCGTGAATAGGCGCCAAAAATTCGGCTTAACGTGGTATGAAGCGGGGATAATAATTCACCATTCCTACGAATTGCTGTATTTGGCAAATTGATGTTGGAGCTGGAAATTTGTGAATGCAATTCGCACATCGGAAATGCACATCGCAATTCGCAAACGGTAAAGCAAGCGAATACAACTTTATTTATTTTCAGCCCGCTATCTTCTTTATACAATTCATATTATTTTTGTACGCATTTTAAATTTCATGTTCATAGAATTTATAGTTTACAATATAATCAACATAATTAGAAAAACACGTTTCACTCTCACCAATAGTGTTCCTATTAAAAAACGGAACCCTAAAAAGATCAAAATTCATTTAAAGACAAGTAATTTACTTTTGTTTTCCACGACTTTTAGGAAGTTAAAATTAAATTACTTATACATCATTAAATTTAAACATTTATTCGTTTTATAATAAAATTTCCAGGGAAAATATCTTAATATGGTTTTATACGCGGGTAGAATTTAGTTTTCTCCGAGCGTGTGTTTGAATGTTATGTTTTTTTCTCAGAGAAAACAAGGGATGATTTGGTTTTCTGATTTTTTTCTTACAGTTTTGATTTTTATAGCTTTTATAGTTTTGGTTTCGGTTTTTATCATTTAACTTTTTTATTGTGTTTTAATTTTATAAAACTTTACACTTACTGTATTTTCAATTCAATATTTAGGTGAAAATTAAGCATTTTGTAAAAATGTGAAAATTTTTAATTTTCGATTATTGGTTTTCTGGTTTTGAGTTTTAATTTGAAATTTGATTTTACAACAAAATTATTTTTCTTGTGACTAAGTTCATTTATTGCAAGCAGTGGGCAATCTGTTTTGCATTTTGATTTTATCCTCTATTCGAATAACGAGAAATTTAATAGTTTTTTTCATAATATGTAATCTCTCAATACATGATTTTATCAAAATGATTCTCATTCACAATCCATAATAATTAAACAAACATAATCATATTCCACATTTTTCTAATAAAAATTTTCATTCATTATATTCTAAAAAATATTATTCCAATAAAATTCTTGATAGACAAAACCCAAACGACTCAAAAATATAAAGAAAATACGTAAAAGTTTTCGCGTTTTATTTTTTATCGAACAATTTCAACCCTAATTTGTTTTCATTTCTCCCAATTATCTTAAGTCAAAAATAAAATTCCTTTGCTTATTATTACGTTTTAAAATGTTTAAGATTAAATAATACATATTTGAATAATAATAATATTCATAATAAAATTATGTTTATATGCTTCTTAAATACTTTATTACTAATTATTTATATGTAATTTTTTGTTTGAATAAAAATTACTGTAGAATATACGTAATCGTGCTGCTAACAAGAATCGGTTAAAACTAATTAAAATGTATTTGTACAGTAAATTGTTTTGCAATAAAAACCACAACTTGAAAGTTTGGTTTTGTTCAGATAATATTGAAGTACATATATGGAAACTTTTATGTTGAGGAAAAATTCAAACAAAATTATCTAACAAAAGAAGGTACGTTTTAGTTCCTACGGTAATTTGATTTAAGCTAACTTTTGTTTTGCATCTTATCTAAAATTTGTCGATACCCGCTAGCCTGTTCTATACAGTTTTTGTTGGGTTAAGACTCAATATTTAGCAAACAATAACTTACTTGCCTATTATCGCGCAGAAGATGTTAATTTCAATAGTTTAGGAAAATCTAGAAAAATCTCCCGTAATAAAACCCAACTTTTCTTATAGATTTGGACCTGAACACGAATATCATATTCATTTTTTTTGGCTAGCTCTTGTTTTTGAGATATTCACGAAAAACCAATTTTTTTGGTGATCAAAAATGTTTTTTCGGTTTTTGGGTTTCATATTTTACAAAACAAACAAATTAAAAATTTTAATGAAACAGGTGCATAGTAAATATACCAACAAATATTATGAGCTATATTTTGTAAAAATCCATTAAGGGTTCTGGAAGTTACAGTCGAAAAAATACGAAAAATTCACGTTTTTTTTAAATTTTTCAATTTTCAACGCCATAAATTTTGAACAAATAAAGACGACACTAATTTTTTTTACTTTCTTGGAGCCTATAGTAACTTCAATTTTCTTTCTTTTAAGCTAAAAGACACGAATATTGGTGCAGTTTGCACCAAGTTATTCAAGTTTTCCAAAAGAAAGTCAAAACTCAAAATTTGGAAAAAATAATTTTTACTTAATTTATTGTGTCATAAAAAATAATTTCAAAAGTTCAGTGTTCTCAATCATCAGTAAAGAGTTATTTTAAAATAGTAAAGTATAATTTCCATTTTTGTTTTCGAAGTTGGGAATTGGATCGATATGAGACGTATATAGAAAAATATAAACAAAAGATAATGAATTGTGAGGAGAGGCAAAACATCAGAACTATTTAAGTTAGTTCAAGCACCATAAAGTTAAGCCCTATTTATGTCTATCAATACCTGTAAGGTTTGTTTCTTTTCTTTTTGTTCTTGTTCTTGTTTTTGTTTTTTGATGATGTAGATTTTTATCTATCACCGCCCACCTTGTGTTACTCCTTACGTTTATGATCATTTTAAGTTTAATTTAAGAAAACAATTACTTTTCCTTTTTAATAGTTTTTCGGTTTTCCCAACTTTTGTTTAACTAGTTTAATGAGGTTTCTTTTTAAGTAGATAATTGGTGTATGATTAGTTGCAAATATAATCTCTCTGAGGATAAATTTAATTCCAAACATTCAAGTGAAAATATTAATTAAAAAAGAAAAAATATTACAAGTATAAATTTTAAATAGTGTATTGTTTTTAAAAATCAATAAATCAATAGTGATAACTGCCTTTTAAAGCAAAATAAATTGTTAGTAAAATGTAAAGTCAAGTTTATTTAAATGGCGTCGTCAAGAAGTTTCAAGTGTAAAAATAGCCCAAATTCATTTTGTTTTATTTGTGGAAGTTACATAATACATGCTGCTAAAAGAATCACCCCATTTATAAGAACTGCCTATCTGCATTACTAACTGATATTTTCCAACTCCTAAAATAAATCCGAGGTGGAAGGAGCTAGATCATGTCCAAAAACTTCACAAAAAAAATCTAAATTTCGAGAAAAATCATATACAAATATAATACAACTTTTGTCACAAAAAGACTTTTCATAATCAACTAACTGATATTTTCCAACTCCTAACATAAAACCGAGGTGGGAGGAGCTAGATCTACTACGAAAACAACTTATATATAAATCAATTATGTTGCAGAATTTAAATTATTCTTATAGTTAAATTTTTTTTCCAAATTTTGAGTTTTGACTTTCTTTGGTAAAACATGAATAACTTGGTGCAAACTGCACCAATATTCGTGTCTTTTCGCTTAAAAGAAAGAAAATTGAAGTTACTATAGGCTCCAAGAAATTAAAAAAAATTAGTGTCGTCTTTATTTGTTCAAAATTTATGGTGTTGAAAATAGAAATTTTTTTAAAAAAAACGTGAATTTTTCGTATTTTTTCAACTTTTTTCGACTGTAACTTCCAGAATCCTTAATGGATTTCTACAAAATATAGCTCAAAATGTTTGATGGCATATTTACTATGAACCTGTTTCATTGATATATTTAATTTGTTTGTTTTGTAAAATATGAGACCCAAAAACCGAAACAACATTTTTGATCACCAAAAAAATTGGTTTTTCATGAATATCTCAAAAACAAGAGCTAACCAAAAAAAATGAATATGATATTCGTGTTCAGGAGGTCCAAATCCATAAGAAAAGTTGGGTTTTATTCAGGGAGACAAAAAAAGTTCAAAATTTGTAAACTAGTGTTTTTTGTTTTAACAAACCTTATATGTCGTAAGAACTATGTTTAATGGCTTGAGAATGAATAGTACTATAAAGGTGAACTATCTACACGGTAAAAATTAACAGACTAATTTTTAAACCACTTGTAGGTTTAAGCAGTTTTTAATACATGATCTGGTATAAAAATAATATAAACGGAAGTTTAAATAAAATTTACATATTTTAGGAATAAATATTAAACTATTTGAAATTATTTCTTCAATATTTCAGATTTTTATTTAAAACGGTTTATATTTTAATCATTTACCAAAAATATTTTTTCTTTAAAATTACAGATAATGTTTTGTTTTAAATTATGCTTAGAAGAATAAAATTTAATCTAGTTTTGTATGAAATAAGCTAAATGGTTAGTTTGATTTTAAACCATCTCTTTCTTATATTACTTATAAAGTTTTTTTGGACTAAAATTTATTCCTAAAAGTTTAAAACCTTTTGATCTGATAATGTATCAAAATATACAAAAGGATGAATGTTAAACTTTACGGAATAAAAATAAATCCGGCAGAAGAATACAATTTTTGGATATTCTTTCTGGTACATATATTTTCAACGGTCTTAGAAATCATTTCACCTACGACTTTTGGAGTGCAAATATGTGTTCATTAAAATTTTTAATTTAAATTAATTAGCAAATTTCTTCAATAAATAGTTCTGTAACAGTGAGGAACTTCTGTTGAGTGAAGTTAAGTGTAAATTAAGTTTTAATTTGAAAAAAGTGTTAGTAATAGTTAACTTTATCTACAACCATAACGTAAGTATATTTTTATAACGGTAGTTTTCGTTTTAAAAGATATTCATATATTAATTAATAATTACTAACAGAAACATGTGCTCACGATATTTAATTGTGGATTTCGAAAATATAACCATAAACCAAACGTATCCAAAATCCAGAGTTTTATAAACGAAGATTGTTTAACCATGGAAGATATAATAATTTGTGGTACAATATAGAATTATTTAAGGGCAATTGAAGACCTTTCAACAAAAAGGAGGCTAGTCCAAATTTTTAAAAATGCAAAGATTCATTCATCAATCGATAGAACTGCGATCAATGATCATGGTTTATGTTATAGATGAAAAAAAGACCAATGACTAAAATTTGTATCTGGCATTCTTTCGCTGCAAATGTCCTCAATTTGTACATACATGTTGTTATATATTTTTCACTTTTGTTCAATTTAGTTCTTTCAAATTTTAATTTTCCAGATATAACATCTAATTTGAACAACTATAAGTTTGAAGATCAGAATAAAATTCCAATAAAAGCAGAAGATCTTTTAGATGTTGTACAACAATACACATGGTATAGTATTTTTTGTTTAAAAATTCATAATAAGGGTAAATTTATACATATGTAGATTTAAGTACATTATATATTCTAATGTATTTATAACAATTTATTATCTGAAACTAACAAAGAATCTGGAACAGTCTGCATACCGCCGTTCGTTGTTACAAAAGAGATGTGCTAGTTCCAACGTCTTACATTGTAATATTAAAATAAACTTAATAATATTTGTTATTTACAGATTCTAAAAATATTTTTTGAAAATCATGAAGGCAAACATATTTTAGATCAATATGCAGAAAAAAATACCCTTAGTGATTGTAACCGTAGGTCAATGGTGTCTTTGATTGTTAAATTTGCTGATCAAACATTTGAAAATCAAATTGACAGATCTGCTAAAATTGTTGTTGCAAACGCTGCAATTGAACTGTTTCCTTCATATAAAACTAGTAATAGCAAAATAAGAGGAATAGTAACTTAGATAGAGATAAATAAATTTAACTGTTATAAAACCTAATATTATTTTAGGATTTATTTTTTAATCCTGGAAGTTCGACTCCAGGCAACTTATCATCGAAATTAAAAAATAACAACGCTAAAAGAAAAAAGTTAAATTATTCTAAGCCCGAAAAAATCAACAAAATCAAACTGGCACTGAGGTAACAGAGAATAAGGAGATGGAATTGGACTGGAATG
Source organism: Diogma glabrata (assembly GCA_963693315.1). Lineage (NCBI taxonomy): Eukaryota > Metazoa > Arthropoda > Insecta > Diptera > Cylindrotomidae > Diogma > Diogma glabrata. The sequence goes on along the minus strand of OY856186.1, from coordinate 341,607,308 downwards.
AATAGAATTTTTAAGCACGCGGATCACAAATCACAACTAAAAGAAATTTTATCTAAATTGGAATTCACATTTAACTATAGACGGGATTTAATTGTGAATCAAAATGCTACTTTAAATACAGACTTTCAATTTTTCATTGAATCAGGTGAGTTGGTAAATATTATAATAAATTACGTTAAATATAATTTTATAATAAATTCTTAAAACTTTAGATTTTATATGATTTTAAACTGGGGTATTCTACGCATGACGACAACTTTTTTATAAACTGACCTTTATATGAACAGCGCATATATACAGTGTATTAGACTCATGTGGTTTACCACGCACAAATAATAGTGGTAAATTGCTAAATAAACTTGTTATGAATCTTTTAATAACCATTGTGTAAAACATATTCCAATTTCAGATCGGATGCATTCAATAAAATATTAAAGTTCCTTAAACTGTTGCCATCATCAAACCTAGGAAAAAAGGGTGGTAGCCCTGGCAAAAATTCTTGTAAGAATTTTTGTTAGGATCTTACATGGTCTTTAAAAGATCCTATGTGAATCTTGTATGATCTAGTAAACTTCTTGTTCCAATTCTCTACAAGAAATGATCATGATCATGTTAGTTCCTATATAATTTTCCTGCAAGAATTTTCGGTAGAGAAATCAACATATGAACAGGCAATTAATTCAATAATTGTGTTCCAAGAGGTAAAATTTTTTATTAAATAAAAAAATTGTTTTGCAAATCAAAAGTTACAATGGTTACATTTTCAGGTTAACTTTGACAAATCACTATATCAAGACGACAACTGTGGCAAATATCCACATATAGTAGCTGTAGGGTCAAATAAAAAAACCTATCTCGCAATTTTTCATTTTTTTGGATGATAAATTTACAAGTGGATTTCTCGTTTTCCAAATGCTTGGATCTATTATATAAATAACACACACTTTGTATTTAATACAAAATACGGTACATTTTAGTAAGTTTTTATAAATTTATACAGTATATTGTATATAGTATACAATATATTAAGCTATGATAAACAGTATATTAAGCTATGATATACTAGCTTAAGATATATAGTATATAATGCTATAATAAAATGCATTGTTCTTATCGTGTTACCAAATATAAAACTCTTATTAATATCCAAAGCCTAAATAATAAAAGAAGCTTTGAAAGCTTAGTTGTTCCTAGTGAACAAATTTTTATTTATTCAAAACATCAAATAACTGAAGAGATTGTTTAAGTTTTAGTAGAATTTCACTTTTTCTAATGAATTTTAATAAACATATCAGTACCTCATACATAGTGCAGTTTACCTCCGAGGTATAGATATGTACTCTTAATTTATAAAAATGAATGAAAAGAATTTATTAAAAATATAAATTTTGATAACAATAAAAATTCAAAATTAGTTCAAAAATATAAATTTTTTGTCATATAAATTTTGTTCTATGTTTAAAAAAAATAAAGGAATTTTACTTAACGTAATAAAAAATGTTATCTTGTTTTTTTATTGTTAAAGCACTGCATCTATTTTCTAATGGACCAAAAGTTCTGTATGTAAGTAAACTACAACAATTTTAAAAACATACAAGAACATTTCTAATGGGGCGTGGTATCTTCGGAATTCAGAGACGTTAATTTTTAATTTATTGTAATTAACACTAAGCTTGCCTAAATTTAAATAAAAAAAAGAAAATTTGTGATTTATCCTGATCTGAGTTTAAATTATATTCGATAGTGGTTTCAAATTAATACCAAATTTTGGATTTAATTTAATCTTATAGTGAATATAATTAATACCAGTAAGTATATATTTAATACCAGAAAGTATATACTATAACGTAAAGTTTTATAAATTCAATAAAATTAAAGAATAAAATTAAAACTTTTTTGTATAAAATTTAGAACATTTCGAATAAAATTATGGTTTAAATTTTAGTCCAACAAGTTTTAAATTTAGTCTTTTCTTCAAACATTAAAAAGGGTCAAAATACTTTAAACTTCGAAAGGTTTAAATTTTAAGCTTTATTTGGTCTGGTCATATATACAGTCCTTAAAAGTTTTAAATTTATTCCAAAACTTTTTACCGTGTATTTACTTTGTCGTCATAATGAAATATTATAAACCATTGATACTTACTAATGTGATACTTCTAACAAGCCGGCGTAAACAATTTTTTTTTTAATTTATTTATCATTATATATTTCCATTTTATTCAAATGAAAGGACCATGGATTTTTGATTTTGCAAAGCTCCACTCGATTATATGACTAATACCAGTATATCAACCATCGAATTTTTCGTATTTTTCGTTGGTCGTCGTTCGTTTTAAGTTCGTCCGCCAGCACCCTAAGATATCATTTTGGCTAATGACATCTCCTGCCATTGCCAGTGGCATGTGATATCTCACGCTAACTCATATGTCAATGGCAGGGACTGGAGTACGCAGGGTAGTCAGACCCGTAGATCAACATTGATCATAATCGATCAAAATCGATCCCTCCTGAGGAATGCAAGTATGCAATATAATATAAATATATTGCATCCACTTATACAAACAAACATATGACCATCCTGGGTAAAAAATTGTTTGCAGAAATATACAAATTGTCATGCAAATATATATGGAAAACTAAAGTGCACAGCGTTACATTAATTTTTATGGACATGGTGTAAATAAAACATAAATGTAAAAATATATATATTATAAAAATTGGTCTCCAAGTTGGTTATTATAATTAATCAATTATTAAATTTTATAATTAAAAGTAATATTATTTTTCTAACAACTTTTATTAAAAATATAAATTTCAGACGCGTTTCGGATATAAATATCCATCATCAATGAAAGAATTTATATTTATAAATATAAAAAATATTTCAATATACAATATATTTTGTGTTAAAATATTTGAAGAACTTTTATAATTGAAATATCTAACTTTAATTTCAATCCATGAAGAGGCAGCAGAAATAATATTTGATGATTTATTATGTATTATTTAACAATCATCGAGGAACACAAATATTAAATATATGATTAAATAGTAAAGCAAATATGATAAACATTGAAGGATTTCTTGAATGCATAGCATAACCATATAGCGCGAATAACTAGCTATTGGTTTTTCAATTACATTTGAATTACATTTATTTACATTTGTTGTTTGTTTTACATTTTCAATTGCATTTGGCATTTCAATTACATTTTACTATACGCAATAGCGAGAATTACTAGCTATTTTATATATATATATATTTAAAATATTTTTTAATTCTTTCATTGATGATGGATATTTATATCCGAAACGCATCTGAAATTTATATTTTTAATAAAAGTTGTTAGAAAAATAATATTACTTTTAATTATTAAATTTAATAATTGATTAATTATTAATTTTTATGATCAAAAGGGATCGTTCCGTATTTGAGTGAGTCATAATATACAGTAATCCCTCCGACTGCGCGGTAGTTCCGTTCCAGAAAAACAGCGCGCAATACAAAACCGCGCAATGTGAACCCTATTTTGTATTAAAATGGGGAGTTCGGTTCCAAATTTTGAAAAAAATTCAAAAAAAAATAATTTAAAGTTATAATTAAACAAAAATGAATATATACAGCCTGAAAAACATGTATTACTACGACAACTCTTAAAAAGAAAACACTTCATAAGATAACAGATAAATTAACACAAATAACATTTCAAAAAACAACTCAAATCAAAAAAAATAATATCAATAATATGAATTTGTTTAGAATATTCTTACTATGAATTGAAATTGAATTTGATCTATATTGAATGTTCCAGCCACACAGTTAAAAATAAACTGAATTTCTAATGCAAATTTCTACATATATGGGTCATTCTTTTACAAACCGAACACATTTTTGATTTGGCTAAAATTTGTTTTAGGGCTTTTATAGGAAAATTCCCAAATTCCCATTTCCCAAGAAAAAAAAATATACGTGCTCGAGAATTTTTTTTTTTCGAAAATAAAGCGGTTCTAAATTTCGAGGATTTCGTGATTTTTATCTGAAAGACTTATTTGCAAATATTCATAACTTCGGTTCTGGTAATGATAGAAATTTTTTTCTGTTTTATTTTAAGGCTAAAAGATGAACTTTAAAAAAAAATTGTTATCTACAAAAATTATTAACAAATTCCTATGTGTAAACAGTTTAGCAATAAGTCAGACACTTTCTCTCTGACACCTGCAATTTTGCTCTCTCGTGTACGAGTAGCATTAGAAATAAATTAATTTATCGAGCGCGGAAAGACAAAAAATTCCATAAATTTTTGTTGTCCCGCGCTGGATAAATTAATTTATTTCTAACAGTAAAACTATTTTCTCCATTCAACGTAGAATACGATGGTTATATCAAATACTCTTTATTTTTGTAGGGCAATCACTAAAAATCGATTTTAACATTTTATTTGTTTATAACAATCGGAATTCGCTAATAATTTTTATTGAATATATTTTTTTTTTAATTCCATCTCTTAACTTTAAAATAAAATAAAACAAAAGCTTCTATCATTAATAGAACCGAAGTTATGAATTTTTGAAAATAAACCGTCAAGCTAAAAATCACGACATTCACGAAATTTATATCGCCTCTATTAAAAAAAAAAAAATCCTCGAACACGTATATTTTTTTCAATATCATACCCGTAAGAAATGTTTTAAGCCAAATCAAAAATGCGTGATTTTGTTCAAATCTGTTCGATGTGTGAAAAAATGTAATTTTGTTTTCATTTTAATTGTACGAAATTCACCTACATATTCTAAAAAAAATTTTAAACTACGCGCAGTGTGAAATTTTAATCGCGCAGTGCGAAAATTAGTATTGAAAACTCATCTCGCGCAGTGGAAATCGCGCAGTTAAAACCCGCGCAGTCGGAGGGATTACTGTATATATATATATATATATATATATATATATATATATATATATATATATATATATATATATATATATATATATATATATATATATATATATATATATATATATATATATATATATATATATATATATATTTTTTTTCCTTTATCTCCATTTAGGAGCATAGGGCGTCTACTAGACTGGACCATCTAACTCTGTTGGGGGCAATCGCTTTCAGTTCACCCCATGTCTTGCCAATTTGTTTTGCTTCAGCTAGCACCGTTTTCTTCCATGTTATGGGTGGTCTTCCAACTCTCCTTTTACCTTGTGGATTCCACTCTAGGGACATCCTTGTTATATCTTCGACTGATTTTCTCAATGTGTGTCCTATCCATCTCCATTTTCTTTGTTTTATCTCGGTCTCAATGTCTAGATGCTCTGTCTGCCGTAGAAGTTCCTGGTTACTGATGGTGTTTGGCCAGAAGCATTTGATCAGTCTTCTCAGGTATTTGTTCACAAACACCTGTAGTTTATTTGTGATCTTTCTTGTTTGTTTCCACGTTTCACACCCATACAGCAGTACTGACTTGACACATGCATTGAACATTCGTAGCTTTGTCTTTCTTGACAGGACGGATGCATTCCAGATCTTGTGAAGCATATTGAACGTATTTCTGGCTTTGTTAATACGCTGACTGATATCTTCTTCAGTCCCGCCTGTTTTTGCTACAGTACAACCAAGGTACACAAATTTGTCGACTTCATCCACTTGTGTATTGTTGATGGTAATTGGTGTTATCGTTTTGGTGTTCAATCTCATAGCCTTTGTTTTTCTGATATTAATGTTGAGACCGACTTCATGTGCAAGGGTTGATAGCTTCTGTATTTTCTGCTGCATGTCCGTATGTGTGTGTGTAAGTAGACAGATGTCATCTGCGTAGTCTAGATCATTGAGCCGTCTTGTTGTATTCCATTGGATTCCATTTGGACTTGCATCATCGAGCTTTCTCATGATACTATCTAGTACTATTAGGAATAGTGGCGGGGATAGTACACAGCCTTGTCTCACTCCTCGGTGGTTGTAGTATTCATTACTTTGCTGTCCTTTGTATTGTATTCTGTTTGCAGCATCCCGGTACATTTCTTTGATTAGATCAACTATTTTCTTCGGGATGCCCATTTCACAAAGTGTCTTCCATATCGCGCTCCTGTTGATTGAGTCGAAGGCGCGTTCGAAGTCCACGAAGAGGAGATACAATGGTGAATTCCATTCATTTGATTGCTCAATGATGATACGGATTGTGTTGATATGATCGGTACAGCTTCTTCCTGGTCTAAAGCCGGCTTGTTCATTTCTTAGTTTCATGTTAATTGATGGAGATATTCTTTCGAGAATGATCATTGCTAGTATTTTCATTATTGTGTTGAGCAGAGATATACTTCTCCAATTTTTGCATTCTCTTAGATCACCTTTCTTTGGGATTGTTATGGTTAAACCTTCTTTCCATTTGGTTGGTATTTTACCTTCGTTCCATACATCAGCTAATAGTGGTGTTAGAGCTTCTGCTGTTGTGGTTACATCTGCTTTGAGTAATTCTGCTGATATATTATCTGTACCAGCAGATTTGTTGTTCTTGAGTTTCTGTATGGCATCTTTAACTTCCCGTTCCGTTGGTGGATGGGTGCTGAGAGTTTCGTTATAGTTGTCATCCGGAGACTGCAAGTTATTTTCTTGTTGGTGGCAGTTGTCTTCGAAGTATTCTTTCCATCTATTTAGCTGTTGTTCATGAGTTGTGAGGGTTTGACCAGATTCATCCTTTATTGGTGGAGTGTTTGTATATTTGTTGGTGACCTTTCTCACGCATTTGTGTAGTGTGCGCATATTTCTATTAGCTGCTGCTGTTTCCGCAGTCTTGAGAATGCTTTCTGTATATTTTCTGCGATCATTCCTTGCTATCTTTTTAACTTGTTTTGCTGTACTTTCATATTTGTTGCGGATCTCGGTTGTGTTCTGGTGACACAACTGCAACTTGAGCTGTCGACGCTCTTCAATTTTCTTCCATGTATCATCGCTAATCCATGGTTTCCGTGATTTGTCTTGGTAGCCTAGCACATTTGTAGCAGTTTTGACGTAAGCTTCTTTAACTTGTTCCCATTTTTCATCAATGCTGGTGGTTTCGTTGTTTGGTAGATTGAGCTGGAGCGACTCTTTGAAGATGTTATTTGTATTTTTGTCGCTCAATCTATTGATGTTAAATTTCCTCTGACATGACTTGTTGTTTTGATTTACAGCGGCTGGTTTAATTTTGAATGTTGCAATTACCAGTTGATGGTCGCTGTGTATGTCTGCTCCTCGCTTTGCTCTGACGTCTTGTAGTGAGGATAGAAACTTCTTATTCACCAGTACGTGATCAATTTGATTCTTGGTTCTTCCATTTGGTGATGTCCAAGTGTATTTGTGTATGTTCTTGTGTGGGAACTTGCTGCCTCCTATGAATAGTTGATTTGTGACACAACAATCGATGAGCCTTTCTCCATTATTGTTACGTGTTGATTCTAGTGCATGTTTGCCCATGACTGATTCCATTCCGATGTTGTCGGTTCCAATTTTGGCATTGAAATCCCCTTGTATTATTTTGATTTCATTTCGGTGTGCACTAGCCAGCGTTGCTTGGAGCTGTTCGTAGAATTCATCTTTTGTCGCATCATCAGCTTCTTCGGTAGGTGCATAGCACTGTATGATCGTTGTGTTTCTAATTTTCGATTGGAATCTTGCTGTTATTATTCTGCTACTGATTGGTTTCCATTCGAGAAGTGCTTTCTTTGCGTTAGGTGTTATTAATATTGCTACGCCTTGTTCATGTGTGTTGGATTTACCAGAGAACATCATGTAATTTCCTTCGCTTGTTGTTAGCTCTCCGCTGTTTTTCCATCTTACTTCACTGAGTCCTAGTATCTCGATGTTATATTCTTTCATTACTTTCTCAACTTGTGCTAACCGCGATGTTTCTATCAGAGTTCTGACATTCCAGTTTCCTACTCGTGTCCGGGTACGATAGCTAAAGGTCGATATTTTATTATTCCGGTTTGTTTTGCTTTGTTTATTTCTAGTATGCGTTTCTTTAATCATTTGAATTTCGGATTCACCTTTCGGATTAACGGGTGATTGGGCCATCGAATCCTAGCCAGTTTCCAGGGCTGCTGGATAAGGTATACTGGCATACCGTGGGCGAGATATTCCTGCTTCAATGTGATTCAATCATATTTCCATATTTTTTCTGGTGAAGTTCCCAAGCGGTCACCCGTTTAAGTTCGCACCCTTCCCAGTATTGTTTAACTTCCTTGTAAGTGATGTTGTTGACTTATCCACTTCTCCATCTCGCCCATATATATATATATATATATATATATATATATATATATATATATATATATATATATATATATATATATATATATATATATATATATATATATATATATATATATATATATATATATATATATATATATATATATATATATTCAAATATTTTAATAACTGAAGTGTTTATAGTCGAAAATGTTGTTTTTTTAAAAATTATTTAAAACAATTTTTATTTATTTCTATAAATCCTATATTTCGACTGCTAATTACAGTCATCTTCAGGGATTCTATAAACATACAACAACATTTTAAAATTTTTAAACAAAAAAATTTTTTTTTTTTTTTTTTTTTTTTTGAAAATAACTTACAAAAAACAAATAAAAGTTATAAAAATAACTTCAAAAAACCATCAAAAATGAATACAAAAATGAACTTGAAGCAAAAATTTAAAATATTAACAAATTATATAAACCAAATAGTTTTTTTCCCTATTATCTCAAAAAATGTTTATGTTAATAAAACTTTCTGAAAACAAAACATTTATATAAGCTAAAAATGACAGAACAAATTTGTTTACAAAAATCAAAGGAATAGTTGATAAAATTTTTTACAATTTTGACAAGGTTAAGATAAATTTTTACAAAAATGTTTTTTCAAAATAGGAAAATAAATATCACTAATCTTCCTCAAATCCGTTTTGATATTAACGCTATTATCATGTTTTAAAATTTCTGTTGACTCCAAAAATTCTCTTTTAAATTTATTTTGTTCAGTTAGTAAAACTTCAACAGATTCAAAATTAAAATGTTCAACATCACCTTCCTTAAATTTTGCTAAGCCATGAGAAACTAAAGAAGTTTGCCCATGCTTGTCCGTTAAATTTCTTTCAGTAAATTTTAATTGTTTAAAATTAAATGATTTGTTTTTGATTTGCTTTTTAATATTAGGGTTTTGCGAATTATCAATTATTATGTTGTGGTAGTCATTCATATGTTGTTTTGTCCTAAAAAATAATTTCTTGCTGGTTTGACCAATATAACATTTATTGCATGGAGGATTACACTTAATTTTATAAACAACACACGATTTATCCCATATATTTAATGAATCTTTAGTTTGTGTGAAAACTTTTTTTAACCTATTTATTGGTTCCAAAGCAATGTTGATATTGTAATTTTTAGCAATAGATTTAATTTTTTCGGATAATTTGGGAACATATTTCAATCCATTAAAAATTTTTGTTGTTGTAATTGGTAAATTTTCGGAACAATTTTGTGTAGTTAAAATTTCTTTTTCATTTACGGCAATCATAATTGCATTATTAATAACACCATAGGGATAATTGTTATTTTCCAATATATTTGCAACAGTTCTTATATTTTTAGGATGATGTTGTTTATCACTTAGTTTTAAAACTCTTCTGAAAAAATTAACAGCAACATTTTTCTTCATTGAAAACGGATGATTTGATTTGAAATTTAAAATCCTTTCAGTTGATGAAGGTTTACAATACCAATTAGTGATAATTTTTTCATTAACTCTAGTTAAAAGCAGGTCTAAGAATGGTAACGTATTATTATTTTCAAGCTCTATTGTAAACTGTAATCTTGGATGAAAACTATTAATTTGTAATAAAGTGTGTTCAATTAGTTCTATTGGAATATCTGTAATTATGTCATCTACATATTTATAAACAAAAGTTGGAGTATACATAAAATTTGTAGTTTCAAATAATTCTTCTAGAACAATATCAGCAAGTATTGGAGACAAAGGATTACCCATAGCCAAACCAAATGTTTGTTTATAAATTTTATCATCATACTGGAAATAGTTATTATCTTCAACACAAAATTTAATTATATTTATGAAATCCAGCATCAAGATTTGAGTATGTTCTTCAATCAAATGCCATTTCTTTTTAATAATATCACAAACCAAAATAACAGGAACATTGGTAAAAAGTGATTTTACATCGAAAGATATTAATTGTCTATCACTTGGTAAAATTATATTATCAATTTTCTGTTTAAAATCAAATGAATTTTTAATATTAAACCTACTAAATTTTGTCAAATTATTAAGAATTTTAGTAATATATTTAGCAACAAAATAGCAAGGTGAATTAATATTAGAAACAACCGGTCTCAATGGAATACCTTCTTTATGAATTTTGACTAAACCATATATTTTTGGAGATGTAGCAACATCATTAATTAATTTAAGTTTAGTTGTGTTGTCAATTATACCTTTCATAAATAAATCTTTTACAATTTTTGTGTTTTTGTTAATTAAATTTTTTGTTGGATCATCATTAATAATAACATAAGTATTTTCATCTCGAAGCAAATTTTCCATTTTTTCTATATAATCATGTTTGTACATAACTACTGTACCATTACCTTTATCTGCATCAAGTATGTATAAATTAGAATTATCTCTAATAAATTTAAAAGTATTTTGATAAGCTTTAATAATTTGTTTAGTTGATTTAGGAAGCAATATTTGTTTATTATAAAAACTATTAATTGTAAAATTAATTTCACCTCTTAATTTTTGTTTATCTTCATCAGATAAATTATTATTATTAATAAAGTTTTCAACATCTGCTAAAATCTGTTGTAATGGAATTTTTTTGTTGTCATTGAATGGTAAGGCAAATTTAGAACCAAAACCTAAAATCATAGTTACTTCCTTAGGTAAAACTAAGTCAGTTAGATTTGTTACTAAGATTTGATTATCATTGATCCTAGATGATCCTGAATTTATGTGTAAAAGATAATCCAATTTATTTGTTAACATTTCTTTGAATTTTATGACAGTAAAATTATGTTTATTTAATAAATTGAGCTTGAAAAATTCAAAAGTTTCAGGAGATAAAACTTCTTGAATTTTATCCATACAATGTGATATTTCTGTTTGTTTCATTTTTAATTGATAAATACATATATCAATTTCACAATTCAATAATTTTTTGGTTAATAATTTTTTCATGTTTTGAATTTGCTTATCAACTTTTACAAATTTATATTGTAAGGAATCAAAAATTTTCATTTTATTTAAAATGAAATTAGGATAAACTACTAAACGTCTGCACTTAATTAGGAAAATTTTTCTTACTGAATTTTTGGAAATGAAAATAGCTTTTCTCTGTATTTGATTCATAAATCTGGTAGTTTTGATGCCATAAGTTGTAGTAATATTTTGAAAAAATGTTGTGTTGTTGTCCATATTTGTATATTAAATACCGTGTTGTAATCTTCCACGTAGTTATATATGCAAATTTTGATCATAAATATATAATCAATTTATATTTAATATCTCTTCGACTTTTAATATTATTCAAATATTTTAATAACTGAAGTGTTTATAGTCGAAAATGTTGTTTTTTTAAAAATTATTTAAAACAATTTTTATTTATTTCTATAAATCCTATATTTCGACTGCTAATTACAGTCATCTTCAGGGATTCTATAAACATACAACAACATTTTAAAATTTTTAAACAAAAAAATTTTTTTTTTTTTTTTTGAAAATAACTTACAAAAAACAAATAAAAGTTATAAAAATAACTTCAAAAAACCATCAAAAATGAATACAAAAATGAACTTGAAGCAAAAATTTAAAATATTAACAAATTATATAAACCAAATAGTTTTTTTCCCTATTATCTCAAAAAATGTTTATGTTAATAAAACTTTCTGAAAACAAAACATTTATATAAGCTAAAAATGACAGAACAAATTTGTTTACAAAAATCAAAGGAATAGTTGATAAAATTTTTTACAATTTTGACAAGGTTAAGATAAATTTTTACAAAAATGTTTTTTCAAAATAGGAAAATAAATATCACTAATCTTCCTCAAATCCGTTTTGATATTAACGCTATTATCATGTTTTAAAATTTCTGTTGACTCCAAAAATTCTCTTTTAAATTTATTTTGTTCAGTTAGTAAAACTTCAACAGATTCAAAATTAAAATGTTCAACATCACCTTCCTTAAATTTTGCTAAGCCATGAGAAACTAAAGAAGTTTGCCCATGCTTGTCCGTTAAATTTCTTTCAGTAAATTTTAATTGTTTAAAATTAAATGATTTGTTTTTGATTTGCTTTTTAATATTAGGATTTTGCGAATTATCAATTATTATGTTGTGGTAGTCATTCATATGTTGTTTTGTCCTAAAAAATAATTTCTTGCTGGTTTGACCAATATAACATTTATTGCATGGAGGATTACACTTAATTTTATAAACAACACACGATTTATCCCATATATTTAATGAATCTTTAGTTTGTGTGAAAACTTTTTTTAACCTATTTATTGGTTCCAAAGCAATGTTGATATTGTAATTTTTAGCAATAGATTTAATTTTTTCGGATAATTTGGGAACATATTTCAATCCATTAAAAATTTTTGTTGTTGTAATTGGTAAATTTTCGGAACAATTTTGTGTAGTTAAAATTTCTTTTTCATTTACGGCAATCATAATTGCATTATTAATAACACCATAGGGATAATTGTTATTTTCCAATATATTTGCAACAGTTCTTATATTTTTAGGATGATGTTGTTTATCACTTAGTTTTAAAACTCTTCTGAAAAAATTAACAGCAACATTTTTCTTCATTGAAAACGGATGATTTGATTTGAAATTTAAAATCCTTTCAGTTGATGAAGGTTTACAATACCAATTAGTGATAATTTTTTCATTAACTCTAGTTAAAAGCAGGTCTAAGAATGGTAACGTATTATTATTTTCAAGCTCTATTGTAAACTGTAATCTTGGATGAAAACTATTAATTTGTAATAAAGTGTGTTCAATTAGTTCTATTGGAATATCTGTAATTATGTCATCTACATATTTATAAACAAAAGTTGGAGTATACATAAAATTTGTAGTTTCAAATAATTCTTCTAGAACAATATCAGCAAGTATTGGAGACAAAGGATTACCCATAGCCAAACCAAATGTTTGTTTATAAATTTTATCATCATACTGGAAATAGTTATTATCTTCAACACAAAATTTAATTATATTTATGAAATCCAGCATCAAGATTTGAGTATGTTCTTCAATCAAATGCCATTTCTTTTTAATAATATCACAAACCAAAATAACAGGAACATTGGTAAAAAGTGATTTTACATCGAAAGATATTAATTGTCTATCACTTGGTAAAATTATATTATCAATTTTCTGTTTAAAATCAAATGAATTTTTAATATTAAACCTACTAAATTTTGTCAAATTATTAAGAATTTTAGTAATATATTTAGCAACAAAATAGCAAGGTGAATTAATATTAGAAACAACCGGTCTCAATGGAATACCTTCTTTATGAATTTTGACTAAACCATATATTTTTGGAGATGTAGCAACATCATTAATTAATTTAAGTTTAGTTGTGTTGTCAATTATACCTTTCATAAATAAATCTTTTACAATTTTTGTGTTTTTGTTAATTAAATTTTTTGTTGGATCATCATTAATAATAACATAAGTATTTTCATCTCGAAGCAAATTTTCCATTTTTTCTATATAATCATGTTTGTACATAACTACTGTACCATTACCTTTATCTGCATCAAGTATGTATAAATTAGAATTATCTCTAATAAATTTAAAAGTATTTTGATAAGCTTTAATAATTTGTTTAGTTGATTTAGGAAGCAATATTTGTTTATTATAAAAACTATTAATTGTAAAATTAATTTCACCTCTTAATTTTTGTTTATCTTCATCAGATAAATTATTATTATTAATAAAGTTTTCAACATCTGCTAAAATCTGTTGTAATGGAATTTTTTTGTTGTCATTGAATGGTAAGGCAAATTTAGAACCAAAACCTAAAATCATAGTTACTTCCTTAGGTAAAACTAAGTCAGTTAGATTTGTTACTAAGATTTGATTATCATTGATCCTAGATGATCCTGAATTTATGTGTAAAAGATAATCCAATTTATTTGTTAACATTTCTTTGAATTTTATGACAGTAAAATTATGTTTATTTAATAAATTGAGCTTGAAAAATTCAAAAGTTTCAGGAGATAAAACTTCTTGAATTTTATCCATACAATGTGATATTTCTGTTTGTTTCATTTTTAATTGATAAATACATATATCAATTTCACAATTCAATAATTTTTTGGTTAATAATTTTTTCATGTTTTGAATTTGCTTATCAACTTTTACAAATTTATATTGTAAGGAATCAAAAATTTTCATTTTATTTAAAATGAAATTAGGATAAACTACTAAACGTCTGCACTTAATTAGGAAAATTTTTCTTACTGAATTTTTGGAAATGAAAATAGCTTTTCTCTGTATTTGATTCATAAATCTGGTAGTTTTGATGCCATAAGTTGTAGTAATATTTTGAAAAAATGTTGTGTTGTTGTCCATATTTGTATATTAAATACCGTGTTGTAATCTTCCACGTAGTTATATATGCAAATTTTGATCATAAATATATAATCAATTTATATTTAATATCTCTTCGACTTTTAATATTATTCAAATATTTTAATAACTGAAGTGTTTATAGTCGAAAATGTTGTTTTTTTAAAAATTATTTAAAACAATTTTTATTTATTTCTATAAATCCTATATTTCGACTGCTAATTACAGTCATCTTCAAGGATTCTATAAACATACAACAACATTTTAAAATTTTTAAACAAAAAAATTTTTTTTTTTTTTTTTGAAAATAACTTACAAAAAACAAATAAAAGTTATAAAAATAACTTCAAAAAACCATCAAAAATGAATACAAATATGAACTTGAAGCAAAAATTTAAAATATTAACAAATTATATAAACCAAATAGTTTTTTTCCCTATTATCTCAAAAAATGTTTATGTTAATAAAACTTTCTGAAAACAAAACATTTATATAAGCTAAAAATGACAGAACAAATTTGTTTACAAAAATCAAAGGAATAGTTGATAAAATTTTTTACAATTTTGACAAGGTTAAGATAAATTTTTACAAAAATGTTTTTTCAAAATAGGAAAATAAATATCACTAATCTTCCTCAAATCCGTTTTGATATTAACGCTATTATCATGTTTTAAAATTTCTGTTGACTCCAAAAATTCTCTTTTAAATTTATTTTGTTCAGTTAGTAAAACTTCAACAGATTCAAAATTAAAATGTTCAACATCACCTTCCTTAAATTTTGCTAAGCCATGAGAAACTAAAGAAGTTTGCCCATGCTTGTCCGTTAAATTTCTTTCAGTAAATTTTAATTGTTTAAAATTAAATGATTTGTTTTTGATTTGCTTTTTAATATTAGGATTTTGCGAATTATCAATTATTATGTTGTGGTAGTCATTCATATGTTGTTTTGTCCTAAAAAATAAT
The DNA here is from genome assembly GCA_963693315.1 of Diogma glabrata. Taxonomy (NCBI): domain Eukaryota; kingdom Metazoa; phylum Arthropoda; class Insecta; order Diptera; family Cylindrotomidae; genus Diogma; species Diogma glabrata. The sequence goes on along the minus strand of OY856186.1, from coordinate 341,591,687 downwards.
TTCTTGCTGGTTTGACCAATATAACATTTATTGCATGGAGGATTACACTTAATTTTATAAACAACACACGATTTATCCCATATATTTAATGAATCTTTAGTTTGTGTGAAAACTTTTTTTAACCTATTTATTGGTTCCAAAGCAATGTTGATATTGTAATTTTTAGCAATAGATTTAATTTTTTCGGATAATTTGGGAACATATTTCAATCCATTAAAAATTTTTGTTGTTGTAATTGGTAAATTTTCGGAACAATTTTGTGTAGTTAAAATTTCTTTTTCATTTACGGCAATCATAATTGCATTATTAATAACACCATAGGGATAATTGTTATTTTCCAATATATTTGCAACAGTTCTTATATTTTTAGGATGATGTTGTTTATCACTTAGTTTTAAAACTCTTCTGAAAAAATTAACAGCAACATTTTTCTTCATTGAAAACGGATGATTTGATTTGAAATTTAAAATCCTTTCAGTTGATGAAGGTTTACAATACCAATTAGTGATAATTTTTTCATTAACTCTAGTTAAAAGCAGGTCTAAGAATGGTAACGTATTATTATTTTCAAGCTCTATTGTAAACTGTAATCTTGGATGAAAACTATTAATTTGTAATAAAGTGTGTTCAATTAGTTCTATTGGAATATCTGTAATTATGTCATCTACATATTTATAAACAAAAGTTGGAGTATACATAAAATTTGTAGTTTCAAATAATTCTTCTAGAACAATATCAGCAAGTATTGGAGACAAAGGATTACCCATAGCCAAACCAAATGTTTGTTTATAAATTTTATCATCATACTGGAAATAGTTATTATCTTCAACACAAAATTTAATTATATTTATGAAATCCAGCATCAAGATTTGAGTATGTTCTTCAATCAAATGCCATTTCTTTTTAATAATATCACAAACCAAAATAACAGGAACATTGGTAAAAAGTGATTTTACATCGAAAGATATTAATTGTCTATCACTTGGTAAAATTATATTATCAATTTTCTGTTTAAAATCAAATGAATTTTTAATATTAAACCTACTAAATTTTGTCAAATTATTAAGAATTTTAGTAATATATTTAGCAACAAAATAGCAAGGTGAATTAATATTAGAAACAACCGGTCTCAATGGAATACCTTCTTTATGAATTTTGACTAAACCATATATTTTTGGAGATGTAGCAACATCATTAATTAATTTAAGTTTAGTTGTGTTGTCAATTATACCTTTCATAAATAAATCTTTTACAATTTTTGTGTTTTTGTTAATTAAATTTTTTGTTGGATCATCATTAATAATAACATAAGTATTTTCATCTCGAAGCAAATTTTCCATTTTTTCTATATAATCATGTTTGTACATAACTACTGTACCATTACCTTTATCTGCATCAAGTATGTATAAATTAGAATTATCTCTAATAAATTTAAAAGTATTTTGATAAGCTTTAATAATTTGTTTAGTTGATTTAGGAAGCAATATTTGTTTATTATAAAAACTATTAATTGTAAAATTAATTTCACCTCTTAATTTTTGTTTATCTTCATCAGATAAATTATTATTATTAATAAAGTTTTCAACATCTGCTAAAATCTGTTGTAATGGAATTTTTTTGTTGTCATTGAATGGTAAGGCAAATTTAGAACCAAAACCTAAAATCATAGTTACTTCCTTAGGTAAAACTAAGTCAGTTAGATTTGTTACTAAGATTTGATTATCATTGATCCTAGATGATCCTGAATTTATGTGTAAAAGATAATCCAATTTATTTGTTAACATTTCTTTGAATTTTATGACAGTAAAATTATGTTTATTTAATAAATTGAGCTTGAAAAATTCAAAAGTTTCAGGAGATAAAACTTCTTGAATTTTATCCATACAATGTGATATTTCTGTTTGTTTCATTTTTAATTGATAAATACATATATCAATTTCACAATTCAATAATTTTTTGGTTAATAATTTTTTCATGTTTTGAATTTGCTTATCAACTTTTACAAATTTATATTGTAAGGAATCAAAAATTTTCATTTTATTTAAAATGAAATTAGGATAAACTACTAAACGTCTGCACTTAATTAGGAAAATTTTTCTTACTGAATTTTTGGAAATGAAAATAGCTTTTCTCTGTATTTGATTCATAAATCTTTGATTGAACAAAATAAATTTAAAAGAGAATTTTTGGAGTCAACAGAAATTTTAAAACATGATAATAGCGTTAATATCAAAACGGATTTGAGGAAGATTAGTGATATTTATTTTCCTATTTTGAAAAAACATTTTTGTAAAAATTTATCTTAACCTTGTCAAAATTGTAAAAAATTTTATCAACTATTCCTTTGATTTTTGTAAACAAATTTGTTCTGTCATTTTTAGCTTATATAAATGTTTTGTTTTCAGAAAGTTTTATTAACATAAACATTTTTTGAGATAATAGGGAAAAAAACTATTTGGTTTATATAATTTGTTAATATTTTAAATTTTTGCTTCAAGTTCATTTTTGTATTCATTTTTGATGGTTTTTTGAAGTTATTTTTATAACTTTTATTTGTTTTTTGTAAGTTATTTTCAAAAAAAAAAAAAAAAAAATTTTTTTGTTTAAAAATTTTAAAATGTTGTTGTATGTTTATAGAATCCCTGAAGATGACTGTAATTAGCAGTCGAAATATAGGATTTATAGAAATAAATAAAAATTGTTTTAAATAATTTTTAAAAAAACAACATTTTCGACTATAAACACTTCAGTTATTAAAATATTTGAATAATATTAAAAGTCGAAGAGATATTAAATATAAATTGATTATATATTTATGATCAAAATTTGCATATATATATATATATATATATATATATATATATATATATATATATATATATATATATATATATATATATATATATATATATATATATATATATATATATATATATATATATATATATATATATATATATATATATATATATATATATATATATATATATATATATATATATATATATATATATATATATATATATATATATATATATATATATATATATATATATATATATATATATATATATATATATATATATATCTTTATATATAAAATTCTCGTGTCACAGTGTTTGTAATTAAACTCCTCCGAAACGGCTTGACTGATTTCCATGAAATTTTATGTGTATATACGGTAGGTCTGAGAATCGGTCGTAAACTATTTTTTATACCCTTAAGTGATAAGGGGGGCCCTCCCCCCAAAATTTTTTTGTATTTTTCAGACAAAATTTTTTATTTTTATTTTTTTATGATTTGACATTAAAAAATACATATAATCCCTAATTTTCCCCCTTATACCTTCAACCCCCATTTTTTAATTGCGATATTAGTACTGAAATACTCTTCAATTACTCCTCCGAAACGGCTTGACTGATTTCCATGAAATTTTATGTGTATATACGGTAGGTCTGAGAGTCAGTTGTAAACTATTTTTTATACCCTTAAGTGATAAGGGGGGCCCTCCCCCCAAAAATTTTTTGTATATTTGAGACAAAATTTTTTATTTTTATTTTTTTATGATTTGACATTAAAAAATACATATAATCCTTCATTTTCTCTCTTCTACCACCAACGCCCATTTTTTAATTGCGATATTAGTACTGAAATACTCTTCAATTACTCCTCCGAAACGGCCTGACTGATTTCCATGAAATTTTATGTGTATATTCGGTAGGTCTGAGAATCGGTTATAAACTATGTTTTATAGCCTTAAGTAATAAGGGGGGCCCTCCCCAAAAACATTTTTTGTATTTTTCAGACAAAATTTTTTATTTTTATTTTTTTATGATTTGACATTAAAAAATACATATAATCCCTAATTTTCCCTCTTCTACCACCAACCTCCATTTTTTAATTGCGATATTAGTAGGTACTGGAATACTCTTCAATTACTCCTTCGAAACGGCCTGATCGATTTCCATGAAATTTTATGTGTATATACGGTAGGTCTGAGAATCGGTCGTAAGTAGTGTTATACCACTTTCGTAAATTTTCAGGTAATTATCCCACTATCGTAAATTTTCAAGTTTAAATCAATTTTTTTTTGTTTGATAAGCTACAACAACAATTGCATTGAGAGACTGAGTTAAAAAATTATACCACTTTCGTAAATTTTCAGAAAAAAACAAAACAAAACCCACTATCGTAAATTTTCAGGTAATTATCTCACTATCGTAAATTTTCAAGTTTAAATCATTTTTTTTGTTGATAAGCTACAACAACAATTGCATTGAAATTGTTGTTGTTTTTTATAAGAAAAAATTCATTTCGATACCACTATCTTTCATGAGTTGAGTTGACTGAATCAACTGAGAAAAAACAACAACAATTGCATTCAATTTTTCAGTTGTATCAGTTGCTTCAGTCAAATATGAGTTTGTGTTTTAATCTTGCGGTTGAATAAAAAAATGGTTGTCTCGATATTATTAATATATTATGAAAAAGCATGTGAATTGAATTTTGTTTCATAACTTTTTGTGGTCTAATAAGAAAAAAATATACGAGTATGTTACATGAATGAAAAAACAAAACAAAACCCACTATCGTAAATTTTCAAGAAATTATCCCACTATAAAGAAAAACTAGAGAAAGTGATTTAAATCTTTTTTTGTTGTTGTTTCTTATAAGAAAAAATTCATTTTGGTCCAAATCCATGTGAATTGAATTTTGTTTCATAACTTTTTGTGGTCTAATAAGAAAAAAATATACGAGTATGTTACATGAATGAAAAAACAAAACAAAACCCACTATCGTAAATTTTCAAATTGCGTGCGTTAAATTTAAATTTTTGCGTTAAATGATTAAGTAAGATTTCGATTTTTTTTTTCATTGGGGCACATGTGTTGTTCTAGTTTTTTTGTTGTTATATAAGATTTTGTTGAAAAAAACTAAAAAATTATAAATAGATGTTCGAAATGTGAAAAACTTGCTATAATTTTTGAAAAAACTTATTTAAATAAAAAATGAAATCTTTTTTTTATTTTTTTGTTATAGTTTTGTAAAAACTTTAAACAAAATTTTTATTTTATTAATTAATTTTTTTAAAATTTGTTTAAATACATTAATTTTTTATTAAAACAGCTGACCATCCAGCTCGAATTGAGTTTCGTCTTCAACCAATAACGCCATTGGTTTCACACGAAACTCATATAATGGTGCGTTCAATTTGGAAGCATCTCTACCGATGAATTTGATCAGCATATTTGTGATGTTGGCTTCTTGGCCAACAAATAATTTTGTTAGCCTTGGCGGCATGTATAAATTCCCGGTATCTTTGATGACCAGCACAATCCGGTCCCCAAATTTTGTCTTTACCAGCTTGTAGCTGGTCACCTCGTGTTCAATGTTTAGCCCCAATTCTTCCGGCTTTAGTATTTGGCTTTGCACAGTCCGTGCTGCACTGTTCAACGATTCAATGAAAGAAGAAGCCTGGAAAATTAAAAACAATTAAAAATAAATTAATTAATATAGTTTGAGAGGGGTTACTTGCCATTTCGATTTTTTTTGTTTTTTGTTTTGGTTTTAAATTCACAAGTGATGTGTTGTTCGCCTTAGTTTTCTGATTATGATTTGAGATTGATTTTATGCAATTGTATTTATACCATTTTTCTTTAGATTATTTTGCATGTTTTTCTGTTCTTTATTTCTGTATTCACCTGCATGGGATGGGGTAATTGAACACATGGGAAAATTTTAATTTCAATAAATCGAAAATGTTTTCAGTTATTGAATTCATTCCGACGATTTTACTTTTCTTTTTTTCACATTTTCTTGCATCGGGTTTTTTTGTTTTAAAGTTTTTATTTGCATTTTAAATTTAGTTTAAATTTGAACTAGCTAAGTGATAGACGCAAATAAAAATACGTGAAAAAAATGAATAATTATTTATCATTAGATGTGTCTAATATTACTATAAAAGAATTGGTGGGATGCTGTAAAATTACGTGTAATAGGGATGTCAAAGAATCCTTATTGCAATGTATAGCAAGAAAACTCTCAAGCGACAACTTCACGTTAAACGATGAAGAAGTAGCAAATGACATTCAGCGAATTTGTCATCAGCTTTATGATACTGATGTGATCAAGCTAACGGGTTGGCTGAACAACAGAGCTAGCTCTAATAATAATAATAATAATAATAATAATAATAATAATAATAGTGCTGATAAACAGATCGGAACGATTTTGTTGGATTTTTCAACAAAAGTTTCAAAAAGGTAAAATTATTTTAACATATTTAGTAAAATTTCTAGTTTTAATCAAAAATCTTTTCGGCTATTTAGATCTAACAACACTGAAAAACAGACCGGAAGTGGAACCTCTCAACGTGAACAAGTTGAAACAGAGATTTCACCGATGGATTTAAGTCCAACACAACTAGATCAATCGATTTCGTTGGACTTTTCAACACAAGTCTCAAAAAGGTAAAATTATATTATCATATTCACTCAAATGTCTAATTTTAATCAAAAATCTTTTCGGCAATTTTAGATCAAACAACACTGTAAAACAGACCGGCAGAGGAATCTCTCAACGTGATCAAGTTGAAACGGAGATTTCACCCTTAGATTTAAGTTTAACACAACAAGATCAATCGACTTCGCTGGACTTGTCAACACCACAACATAAAAAAAAAACAACAACAAACTCAAACGAAAACCAACCAGCACCAGCAACCGCATTACCATTTGATCAAAATTCGCAACTAGAAGAAATTTCTAAAAGGTATAATTACATTAATATATTAAGCCAAATTTCTAGTTTTAACCCGAAATTTAAAGTAATGACAACCGATACAAAATTTAAATTTAAAAATGTGGTAAAATCCACAGTTGATCTTTTTAGCTATTTAAAAATGGCTTTTGAGGAAATCACCTCTTTTATTCGCGGCAGCGCGCCTGCAAATTATAAAATCGGTCTAAAAATTTCTTTACCAAATGTCGACACCTCGAAACCAATTGGCATAAGTTTTACGGATGTTTCAAAATTAAAAAGTGAAACAATTTCAGCCATACTGGAATCTGTCTCTCAATCAAATACCGACTTTCTCTTAACCGATGTTCTACAGATAACATCGGTTCTATTACATGTTCCAACGGGTAAAGGTCGTGCTTGTATTCGGCTTATTCCATCCCAAGAGCTCATTAAAATGAAAAATAAGTCTCTAATTAACATTAAAGTTGATGAAGCTAATTTGTATTGTCTGCCTATAGCTATATTAGCAGGAAAATGTTTGGCGAATGATGATATTGTAACGCTTAACAAATACAAACGTGATCCTCAGTTTCTTTTGAGGGCTGTCGTGCTTCTAATGAAGAGTGCAAAAGTTGAGATTAATGCACATTTTGGTTCCTCATTACTTCAAATAAACGCGTATCAAAAACTGCTACATAATTATAAAATTACTGTTTACAGTGATAAAAACAACCCCAAAGAAATAATGTTTTCCTCTGGCGACCAGAATTCTTTAGCAATAAACTTATTTTATTTTGAAGACATTGAACATTTTGTGGCTTTAAAAAATATCAAGGGTTTTTTTGGTTTTAAATATCAATGTACCCACTGCGCAGAAGTGTATAACAATAAACACTACCATACATGTTCAAAAAAGTGCAGGAGCTGTGAACAGGTTCCACCGTGTAACAGTTCAAAGAGTAAAATTACATGTTCTGAATGTAATAGGTTTTTTTACGGAGAAATTTGTTATAGAAATCACAAACCCAATGTTTGTGATACTCTAAAACATTGCAAGCTTTGTTTAAGATTTATTAATTATCAAAAAAGACCGTATAAAATACATGACTGTGAGGAAAAAAAATGTTCTGTTTGTTTGTTAATTGTCGAACATGAACATCAGTGTTATATTCAAACATATAAAAGATTTCCACCACTCAGATTTTTTATAATTTTTTTTGACCTGGAGTGTGTACAGAGCACAAAACTGAAAGAAGACGTATTTCTCCATGAACCCAATTTATGTGTTGCGCAAATAGTTTGCAATACATGTTATTTGGAGACGGATTCAAACACATGCTGTTCTTTTTGTGTTAAGAGACAACATGTTTTTGAAAACGACTCGACTGATAATTGCGTAAAAAAATTTATCGATTTCTGCGAAACATTCCGCAAAAACTCTTCTCAAATATTTTGTATAGCCCATAATTTTAAATCGTATGATGGTCAGTTTATAGTTAAAGAGCTGGCGAAACGAGACAAGCCAATTCTTCCTATTTTAGGTGGGATGAAAATTTATAAAATAACCTATGATAATCATATTTCTTTCATTGATTCGTTAAATTTTCTGCCAATGGCTCTATCTAAATTTCCTGAAACATTTGGTTTGGAAAATTTGTCTAAAGGTTGGTATCCTCACTTTTTTAATACACCTGAGAATTACAACTATGTAGGTGATCTTCCCGATCGCAAATACTTTGGAATATCTCTTATGAGCCAGAAGGATGTTAAAAAATTCAACAACTGGTATAGTGAACAGTCACAGCTCAGTTTACCTTACGATAATCGGAAGGAATTAATTAAATATTGTTGCCTAGATGTTGAAATTCTTCGCAAGGGTTGTATTAAATTTATGAATGATTTCTTAACTACAACAGATGTTAACCCTTTGTTGCAATCATTTACATTAGCTCAGGCAGTAATGCTAGCTTATCGTAAGAAATTCTTAGCGGAAAAAACTTTGGGGGTAATTCCAACAAATTTGTACAACCATGCCGATAAAAACCAATCTCGTATTGGACTAAAATGGTTAATTTATGAGAGTAAACAAATTTCAGAAAAAATCTCTTTCGAAGTAAAAATACCAACTACCAATTTTTACGTGGATGGGTTTTGCGCAAGCAGCAATACTGTCTATGAATTTCTAGGATGCTATTGGCATGGATGTCAAAAATGTTTTGTAGCCAGAAACATTGAGATAAATGGTAGCGATTCGTTCGTTAACAAGTACGAACAATCAATGGCTAGATTGCATGTTATTGAGTCGTTAGGGTACAACATTAAAAAAATTTGGGAGTGCGAGTTTAAGAAGTTCCTGTCTGAAAACCCCGAGCTATCCGCAACTCTAGATAACGACCGTGAATTACAGTATAGCCATCTTGATCCTAGAGATGCCCTGTATGGTGGTCGAACCGAAACATTTCAGCTTTACTACAAAGTAAAGAATGGTGAAAAAATAAGATATTTTGATTTTACATCACTCTACCCGTATGTAAATAAATATGGTAAAAACCCCATTCATCATCCAAAAGTCTTTCGCAGAGAAGAGTGTAAGAACCTCGATATCTTAAGTATTGACGGTCTAATCAAGTGTTTAGTGCTACCCCCTCAAAAACTATTAATTCCGATTCTTCCAATGAAAATAAATAACAAACTTCTATTTACTTTATGTCGAACGTGCGGAGAAACTGAAAATGTTTGCAACCGTTGTACACATGAGGAATCTGAACGAATGTTATCAGGTACTTGGGTATTGGACGAAGTCAAACTAGCAATTAATCATGGTTACAAGATTGCAGAAATTTTTGAAGTTTGGCAATACGAGATAGCTCAATATAATAGAGAAAAAAAGTGTGGCGGCGTGTTCACTGATTATATGAATTGCTTCCTTAAGTTAAAACAAGAAGCAAGTGATTGGCCTCCAAACGTTTCCACTCAAATTGAAAAGGAAAACTACATTAAGGAGTTTTTTGAGCCTGAAGGGATTCATTTGGATCCAAAAGCAATTACAAATAATCCTTCACAAAGAGGTTGCAGTAAACTTCTTTTAAATGCGCTTTGGGGAAAATTGGGTCAAAGAAATGATAAGAATCAGACGGCCATCATTCATACAGTTTCTGAATTGTACAAATTAATCTCATCCCCAGGAGTTGAAATTACCGATGTATTTCCAGTAGAAAATGTTCTATGGGTGAAATGGAAACATCCAAGTAATGATTTTGTTATACCACTTAAACACGCTTCCGTAGCTGTGGCCGCATTTACTACGGCTAATGCTCGAATTAAGCTTTACAAAGAGTTAGCGAAAGTTCAAGGAAAACTTCTCTATTGTGATACCGATTCAATTATTTTTATAGAAGACGTGTCAAATGAAGGAGTGCTTAAAACGGGTAATTTTGTAGGTGATTTAACCGACGAATTATCAGGATACGGAAAAAATGCCTATATTACTGAATTTGTTAGTACAGGGCCTAAAAGCTATGGGTTCATTGCGTTCAATCCTGATAAAGAGGAATATCATGAGACGGCAAAGTGTAAAGGCATAACACTAAATGTTGAATCGCAAAAATCTTTGAATTTTTATACTTTGAAGAGCATTGTAACCAATGTTAGTGATGAAGGCTTTCGTACGGTCTGTGACCAAAAAAAAATTAAGAGACGAAAAATATTTGAAGTAGTTTCTCAGCCTGAAATTAAGAAATTTGGGTTTACATATAACAAGCGAATTAGTCTTGATGACTATAAAACAATCCCATTTGGCTTTATTTTTTAACCTATTTTTAAAAAATGTTTTGTTTAGTTTTTATTTTTCTCGTTTTTTAATAGTAATATTGTATTTTAATATGTAATAAAAAGGTTTAAAACAAAAATAAATATAATTATAATAAATACGAAATGTAAATATAGAATAAGTGTTAAATTCAAATAAAATTATTTTTATTTATCCAAGAGTTGTGTGTTTTATTAAAACCTAACCATTTTACAAGAAGTTGATTTTTTTTCTTTCGTAAAACTCTTTCTACTAAATATATGTCAGGATGTTTTGTCTTTTGTAATTCATGTTCATAAAATCGGCCGAAAATTGGTTGATTTTTAAAATCTTTTAACAAATATGTTACAGGAAATTTATGTTTTACCTCATCTATTTGAAAAATCTCTGGAGACCAATTTGCAGTATAAGATTTTTCGAAAATTGTTTTATGTTTGCTAACTCGAACATAATCGTCTTTCTTAAATTTTGCTCTACCCAGTTTTGGTTTGTAATCAAAAACATTTTTTAGAAGATACGATTCATTTTTATTCGATACATCAATGGGGGCCATTTTTATAGTTCGGTGTCTACTCCGATTGTACACATTAACTATTTCGGTAATTATGTCTATCCATTTATAAGAGCCGCGAAAACTAAACATTCTCCACATTCGTTGTTTTATAGTTCTATTTAGTCTCTCAACTATACTAGCTTTTAAGAAACTAAATGAAGAATAATGGTTTATATTGTGTTTCTCCATTAAATTTTTGAATTCTCTATTATAAAATTCTTTCCCCATGTCCGTTTGAAGATGTTTTGGAAACCTTTGATTTGTTTCCATTATTTGTTGCAGTTCTCCAGAAATTTCTCGACCTGTTTTAGTTTTAAGGGGTGATACCCAGCAAAATTTAGAGAAAGTATCGATAATCACCAAAAGTAATCGATAATTATTATTATATTTGCTGTATGCAGTTAATTCAACAAGATCGGCTTGCCATAGATCATCTATCCCTTTTGTTATAACTTTTCTTCTTTCGAAATTTTTTCTTGCTTGTTTATGTAATTCGTTTATCACTTCTTGGCGCTCCATTTTGATTGAAGTTATTGGTTGTTTTAATAGCTTCCACACGACGCCGGCTATTTATAAATGTTCAATGCTGTTGATCAAATAGTAAGTGTTGTTAAATTCATTTTGATTTTAGTTTATTAAGTTCTTTTCAACTGAGTACTTCACAGTAAAAATGGAGAGGATTGTTAAGGAAAAAGTTAAGAAGTTAGTAATGCGTAAACCAGATTTATTGCTGTCGTATGTTTATTTTTTAAACGACAATAAATCATGTTTCATTGTAATTGGCTACAATACAGAAATTTTCAAACCACAACTGCTGTTGATTAATGATAAAGATTTTATTTGCTTTGCTTGGGATGACTGGAATCTATTTTTCAACCAAATTGGATTAGTTCAACAATATTTTGAGGGAGATGACATCGAAAAATTCAAACAAATGTTAGCCAGGAAAGACAACAGATACAGATTATCGTACAACAACGGGAAGAAGTATGTAATCTTTTCCGATAAATCTTTTAAAATACAATTGAATGGAGAAGAATGGGGCAGATTGCAAGAGTTGGCGCCTTTTAATCACTCAATATTTAGTTGGTATAGGCTAACTTACAAGGATGTAAGAGCCTATTACAATTTATATATGCAAAAATGTGTTCAACAAAATTGTACAAAGCTGGACTACAAAGACTTTTTTACGCCAACACACGAAAATACAAACCAATGCAACTATTCCAGATTATTTAACGAACTACCAATTTTGTCTAAAAACAAACTGATTTGTGACTTATATAATAATCTTTGTATAAATATTTGAGATATATTAAAAAAAAAAAAATATAATTAGTAAAAAATTGTTTCATTTTGTTTTTATTAAATTTTTTTTATTAAATTTTTTTATTAAATTTTTTTTTTTATTATTTTTTCTTTAGTTTTTTTTTTAAATTTTTTTTTAATCTTTTTTTTTTTCTAAATTTTTTTTTTTAATTTTTTTTATTTTATTTTTTTTTTGAATTTTTTTCTGCAGTGGTATTGAAAGTCTGAAAATAAAAGTTTGTTATTAGTTGATTTAAAAAAAAATTTAATAACACACTTTTACCTACATTGAACAAGTTTGATCATGTTTTTTCAAGCTGGACGAGTTTTTATTTGGTTCGTTCACCGTTTTTTCTTTGCCATTTTGTTAAAGTACTTTTTGTAGACAAAATTCACGATGCGATCGTTGTAGTCAGACAAATCGGTTGCAAATCCGTTTAAAAAACTTTTCATTGATTTTCCACTACATCTATGATGGAGGTAGATACAGCAATATTTACCACACATTAAACTGTATCGATTTTGTAGTTCTTTTGGATTGTAAATGTATGACTTTGAGTTGTTTAACAAAAAAGCGCGGAATCTACGATCGAATGGCTTTCTACCAAACGAATCAAAAAACTCGGCACGAGCTCCAGAGGGAAAATGAATTGCCACCCAATGTGTTCCCGGTTTGTGTGATGGATCAGTATTAATAACGTAGCATGCGGGTTTATTTAAGACTGTTTTAGGCAGTTGATCAATTGCGTACACACCACGAAAATATTTTTTTGTGATAGGATTTTTTTGTAGGGCTATAGTTAACTCTGTTGTATTCATAATGTCTTAATGTGTAGTTAAATCTTAAGTTTGTTTATTTATATTTTTTACTGATCTAAAATAATGTTTCTATTTTGATCAATCTCCAAGCTAGCATCATACTCCATGTAAATTAAACATGTTAAGGTGTTAGGAATCGGTGCATCAAAACGTGCCTCAAAACGTATATTTCCTTGATTGGCTAAAGATGAACAGCCATCGTTGGATGCTAAATCCGGTGTGAGATCGTACGCGATCATAAAATAGCCGGATGCATACATTTCTCTTGTAATAAGGTTGCCCTGAGGTGAGTGCAGTATACCCATAGTAGAAAAGATTGTCGAATATGCACGCGCACACGAATCACCACCGGTAAATGAGGTTGTTATAGATGCACTAGGTGTTGGAACCCCATTTACATACAAAGTGCACGAAGCCATTTTATTGTGTTTGAAATTGTAAGGATTCTTTTTCTTCGAACCAATGTATGCATCATTATCAACCATAAAAAATATTAAATTTGTTGGCATCTGCCCCAACACAATATTATCCAAATTTAAGGAGTTACCGCTTGCAGGTATCGTATATGATTTCACCTCACATCTCTTATAATGATATTTTGCATTTGTTTGTTCAAGCATCTTATGATGCGCGATCAAAACATTAGGATTAATTGCACATTGTTTTACGTAAATTGTTGCCTCAAGTATTTTTATAGATGTGTCATCGGTTGCCGCATCAGTCATAAGATAAAATTCAGGTTTGTTGAGCGTAAAAGTTAATCTCACATCAACATTGTTCAAAAGTAATAGCGGTTGATTTAACATATCTGCATGCACTTTTCCGTACAACTCAACAATGTTACTATTTTTCACTAAACTGTGTCTTTTCAACAATCCTTCTTGAGATGGCGGTAAAGTATCAAGTTTTTTGGTATCCGGATAAAACCCCGATAACTCCAAATGTGTCCTGCTCGCATCCTCACCAAAATTCAATAATGTTTCAATGTACGCTTTATAACTGTAATTACCGTCTGAGGAATTTATGTTTTTTCCATTCAACGAAACATTTACCTGACGAAACAGTGAATGCAACATATTATTTATTACGGTTGGTTGAGATGTATCCGCATCCGTGTACAATGCACCATTACTTTTGGTTAGACGTAGTTTTACACATAGGTTTATTGAGGATAAATCTAAATACATATCACTATGTCCATGACATACGAATTCAATGATCGATTGGTTTTCTAAACTAGTTAAAGGTTTGTAGGCAACTTCTTCGGTTTTCACAATGTTTGTTTGAATGTTACGAGGTGCGAAAAGATCCAATTCGGATTTCATACACTCTCGGAAAGACATTTTTGTTTAAGTTTTTAAATTATTTAAATATATCTAAAAAGCGTGGTTTTTTGTTTGGTGTGCGTTTATTTGATAGATGCTTCTTTACACGAACTGCTAAGATGCTCGATTGTCTTTTTTCAGAAGTTGCTCTCTTATTTATTGGGTTTTTCAAGCTTCGTTTGAATCTTTTTCTTTTGCGCTTTTCGATGCCTGTTCCAGCCATTGCATTTATTTTATCGATTGTCTTATCTCTTAATTTGTCAACAACTTGCACCGATCGATCACGAAGAATATTTTGTATCGGTTTTTGCGCACTAATATTTTTTAAAATGTCGGAACCCGTGTCAATTAACTCGTTCTTTAAAAAATTTGCACCACTTTTTAGAAGCGGTTGAAGATATTTCCAGAAACTAGCAAATACACTACCAATCCCTCGACCTCGCTGATATACTTTTGGCAATTTTAACACATTTCCAAATTCATCGTTGACGGTTGGATTATTTCCACCGTGTTGTTGAACGTAATATTTTAGATAAGCGTTATGCATTGTAATAAAATTTAAAAACTGTTTCACCTCTTTACGAAAATGTAAAACAACCATTGTACAAAATGAATCATTTTTAAAATTTATCTGTTCCCCATTTTCATCCGTTAATAGTAGACTGATATCTGTAATCAGTGTTCTCTCGAGTCGTGCATATTGAATTTTTCCTATTTCACAGTTTTGATAACTCTCAAATTGCCTTTTATATTTTACGGGATGCATTACTAACCCTCTAGCCATTATATTACCAAACATTTGAGGTCGCACTATATCACAATAAATACACATATAGTTCGGTACAGCTTCAGATTCTGGGAAGGGCTCCGGTAAAATTACTTTGACACGTTTCTTTAACATCGTTAGTTTTTGCTCTGATAAAGATTGTGAAGGTTTAATTGCAATCGATTCTTTTAAATTTTTTATAACTTTGCTCCATTCAGTTTTATCAATTTGTGAAAATAAGTAGTCAAAGAGTAGATTTATTGTGTATTCTTTATTAAATTTCAATTTAAAATTGCGTTTATCAACACCAACTTGAACGAATTCTTTTGAAAAAACGTAAAAAGGCACGTCAGCAGACTCAGAATATCGATCGAAAAAATCTTCATGTTGAACGATTTCAAATAAAGTTGGATACTGTCTTAATATATCTAATATTTCTACACCAGTATTACCTCGTTCTGCAATAAACGTTATAGTCGGATCTTTTCCGCGTTTCTTCATTATAGAGGTGCAAGCAAATTTTGATACACCCATATACCATTCTGCGTGATCGTCACCCTTCAAGTTAAGTGAATAAGGAAGTTTAACAGTAAATCTTGATAGTGTGTTATGCGGATAAAAATCCAGAGAGCTGTTACTTGTTAATGTAATATAAAAAGATTTTTGATCAGCTAGCATTGTAGACGTCGTGTGATAACATCAAAAATCTGAATGATGATTAACACTTATAAACTTAACTTTTATAGCTTTGCCAGGGAATCGTTTGTTGTTTTGATTTTGTTTTTTGTGTTTTTTTTTTGGTGTGCTCGTTTCACTTTTTGTTTTTTTCCGTTTAGGAAAATTTATAACACTTTGCGTTGGATCAACTCTCGACCTTTTTGTTGTAGAACGTGTGAAACGGCGTTCAACTGGAACGTTCACATTCTCTCCCGTATTCAATTCAAGTACCCTGTACTCTTGAGGATTTAGAGAAAGTCTTTCTTTCGATATTCTTACATCGGGCGGTTGACCTTCTAGAGCTCTTCGTCGTACGCTATCATCCATATCTAATTCTTGAATTTCATCAAAACTACGAAAACTCTGATCGTCATTATTATCCGCATTTTCAAAACTAGAAAATCTATTCGATGTTTCAAACAGTTCATCAAATGATTTAGGCTCTTGAATTTGTTTCATCATCTTAGTTTGTGTTGCAATATTTCGACCTTCAGACGTTTCAGTTTGATTTTTTGCGTTACGCCCTTTTAAAATCTTCGTTTGCGTGTTCCCATCCACCTTTAACTGGTTATTTAAAACATCGCTATCAGCTTGCGTCTGTTTATTTAATACAACGCTAGAGTTTAAGCCTGGAAAATGATTTATTCCAATTGGTCTTCTTTTCACATTTAACATTTTTAAAAGACTTTGTCGGTAATAGTTCCATTTATCGATATCGTTTAGTTTATTATTGTACAAAATCTTTTTCATTTCACGATCTAATGCCGATAGTTTATTGTCTTCTAACATAATTTTTTTCCACTGCTCAAATGTATCAGGATGAACAACAATCATACGTTGTAAACTCATTTTGTAACTTCCTCCAATAACTTTCCAATAACCCCAGATAAAACAGCTGATAAAATAATAGGCAAAAATCCACCTTTTTGTACTAGCACCTTACGTTTCACCGATAAATTAGATTTGGAATCGACAATTTTACGTAAAGCACTCTTATGTTTCTTCAAACGAGTTTTACAGTTGTTATCGATATTGACATTACCATTTAAAACATTTAAACACACTTCATATAAGGCTTTGATTAAATCTGTTTTACTTTTTTCTAATATAAATTTACGTATACGGGGCTTACAATTTCTTAACATATGTAACGTATGTTTGTGTACCATGAGCCGCTTCATTCCTTTTTAGCTGTAATACTAGTTTAGATGGCGCATAACACTCTTGATAATCTTTATTAAAAATACTCGAGCGGAAGCGAAATAAGTCGTTGCACGATTGTGTCAAATCCATAAATAAATAACCGTAAGGCTTTGAAGCTGCCTCCTTATATACTCTTACAAACTCTTTGATATTTTCTGGATAAATTTGTCTAGCAAGCGGGTAGATTTGAGATTTATCTCGGGGGTTATTAAACATAACTAAGTATTTGCAGTTTAACGAAATGTCTCTGCAAAATTTTCCTTGATGGAACACATTTTGGGTAATTAATATAACAGATATATTTCGATGATGTGAACCCTTGGTAAATAATTCACAAACGTTTTTATTATACGCCTCAGTCATTAAATCATCCAAGATGATTAATGTGTTTTCTAGATTATCAAAATTTTCGGGGACGTTGTCTAACATTTCAATATCTTCAAAATCGAAATCTTTTAGATCGACCGAATTAGTTTCACCATTGCACCAAACCAGTTTCTTTATACCATGAATATGTGGCAAGAACTTTAATACAAACGTGGTCTTCCCCGAAGAAGAAGGACCAGAAATCTGCATGGTAAAAGGTTGTTCCACATTAAACATATTTTTTGAAATAAATGATATGGTCCATTTCGAACATCTATTTATAATTTTTTAGTTTTTTCAATTAACAACTTATTTCAGGCATCCGTCTAAAATTCCAAATAAAAAGTTTTTAGGTTTCCAACACATCATAATTTTTTTCCAACACAATTTGTTCTAATTCTTCTGCTCGCTTTACACACAAAATCTTATATAACAACAAAAAAACTAGAACAACACATGTGCCCCAATGAAAAAAAAATCGAAATCTTACTTAATCATTTAACGCAAAAATTTAAATTTAACGCACGCAATTTGAAAATTTACGATAGTGGGTTTTTTGTTTTTTCATTCATGTAACATACTCGTATATTTTTTTCTTATTAGACCACAAAAAGTTATGAAACAAAATTCAATTCACATGGATTTGGACCAAAATGAATTTTTTCTTATAAGAAACAACAACAAAAAAAGATTTAAATCACTTTCTCTAGTTTTTCTTTATAGTGGGATAATTTCTTGAAAATTTACGATAGTGGGTTTTGTTTTTGTTTTTTCATTCATGTAACATACTCGTATATTTTTTTCTTATTAGACCACAAAAAGTTATGAAACAAAATTCAATTCACATGCTTTTTCATAATATATTAATAATATCGAGACAACCATTTTTTTATTCAACCGCAAGATTAAAACACAAACTCATATTTGACTGAAGCAACTGATACAACTGAAAAATTGAATGCAATTGTTGTTGTTTTTTCTCAGTTGATTCAGTCAACTCAACTCATGAAAGATAGTGGTATCGAAATGAATTTTTTCTTATAAGAAACAACAACAATTTCAATGCAATTGTTGTTGTAGCTTATCAACAAAAAAAATGATTTAAACTTGAAAATTTACGATAGTGGGATAATTACCTGAAAATTTACGATAGTGGGTTTTGTTTTGTTTTTTTTCATTCATGTAACATACTCGTATATTTTTTTGTTATTAGACCACAAAAAGTTATGAAACAAAATTCAATTCACATGCTTTTTCATATTTGGAAGATAGCGGGGACCAAAAATGAATTTTTTCTAATAAAATACAACAACAAAACAAAAAGATTTAAATCACTTTCTCTTTTTTCTTTCTTTCAAGCTCATTCTCTCAATGCAATTTGAATTAATTTCAATGCAATTGTTGCTGTAGCTTATCAACAAAAAAAATTGATTTAAACTTGAAAATTTACGATAGTGGGATAATTACCTGAAAATTTACGAAAGTGGTATAACACTACTGTCGTAAACTATTTTTTATACACATAAGTGATAAGGGGGGCCCTCCCCCCCAAAATGTTTTGTATTTTTCAGAAAAAATTTTTTTATTTTTATTTTTTTATGATTTGTCTTTACAAAATACATATAATCCCTTATTTTCTCTCTTCTACCACCAACCTCCATTTTTTAATTGGGATATTAGTACTGGAATACTCTTCAATTCTCAGTAGTCAACAACTGATCAATCTATTAATCTATCTATCTATTTTCTATCTACATATCTATATATGATAAATACAAATGCAAATGTTCGTTGGTTCAAAATAGGCAATCTAGGAATGTAATGGATCGATTCTCTTGAAATTTGGACACAATGTTGCATTCAGAAAGGTTATTATATAGTTTTTTTTAGCGATATGCGTTTCATACAGGAATGTAAGCTGTCGACAAGCGCCCCTCACCTGCATTAATCTCAATTCAATCTTTTTATGGTCGAGTTTCACTTAAAGACTTAATTTAATCGATTAGTTATGTATGGGTGATCTGATCACCCATATATAGTTTTGTCCAATTTATCAACCATATTTGCTGATTACCGGTTAATTGTATAACCACTCCAGTGTCCAGTGTTATTGTGTAACCAGTGTGTTTATGTTTGTTAATGACTTTGTATAACAACACTTTGACCTAAATGGAAGTAGTGCTAACCACTAGACCATTCAACACATGTGTACATACATTTATATACATACGGTCATAAAAATGTTCTATTTCATTTTTGCTCATTGCATGGAAATTGGCTCTATTGTATATTTTACCAAATACTTCTACACGGAATGGCATTTTGATAAGTTTTTTGAAAACCAGATTTCAAAAAACGATTTTGTGCATTTGTTCAAAACAGCAGTTGACATGATGTATGTGATACATATATAAGTTTCAATAGGTCAGGTTGACAAAACGCCTGCTTGAGAACATATGAGAAGATTCAATGCTCGGACAATAAACGAAGTGACAATTAATAAAGTCGGCAATAAATTTCAACCGGGATATAATTTTTGTCAATAAAAGAGGGATTAATGATTCGAGGCGAAGATTTCCACATTTGGAAATGCCGTCAATTGTTTCACCAATACATGGTAGATATGTATGCAAAAACATTCGAAACAGAACGTTTAATATTCATTCGATTAAATCAAACCAAGCTTTTCTCTGAAGTACCAGTATATTTGCGAGAGCCAATTTAATATGACGGTTATTCACAACTAACGCACACACACAAAATCATCTCAAATGCACACGGCAAATATCCGATGCCAGCTTCGATAAAGATATGTAGGAAGTTGTGACAAAAAATATGTAACATGAGCTTTCCAGAACACTGAATCCACTGAATCCAAAGTACGCAAAGTGATATCACCAAGGATTCAGTCAGTTACACGAAATTCAGTTACATGAAACGATGATCCTTTATATAAAAGAAGAGCCGCAGCAGATGGCGGTAAGGTAACAATATATAGATATGCGAAACGGGAACATGGAAATAGTTCCATAAACATGGATGGTTGTTCCATATTAATCCTTTGCTACAAAGAACATACAGATCGCACATAAACTTGGAATACGGTATATACGTCAAATCAGTCAAATACGTAAGTTAGAAAGTACTTTAATAAAGGCAACATTTCAGTTTTAGCGTGCTACAATGAAGCAGCACTGGGATGTATGTATCATTCATCAATGACACGTGCAGCACTTCACCTCCAAACTGAGTCCGAGCTATGTTTAAAATCATGCTGACCGCTTACTGTTCTTCATCTACAAGAACGTTATGGGAAAAAATATAAATCGCACATGGTTGATGATATTTCCTGTCCTATATAGCAAAATGATTGAAGATCTGTGCGTAGTATTTGCGAACTTAGTTCTCAATCAATTATTAATGCTACCGTCGAATCGATCTGCTCCGTCGGTCAATGTGAAATTACGTCGTTAATATAAATACAATACTGATGATTAGGTTTAATATAAGTACAATACGGGTGATTAGCGTTTCAATTCAAAAGATCACAATTGTCAATTAAATTGATGTTTGCAATCACCATAAAAAAAGATCACACTCAATCATTAAAAGTGCGCGCTTTAGATGTAGAACGGATTGATTTTCGTATGGACAATTATGTTGCGTAGATAGAATAGAGGCATAAAACTAGATAACCTCTATATCTGAACCAACAATGGAGCCACAACAAATAATGTATAACCTGCAGAAGCATCGGGAAATTGAACATTAGAAACCTGTAGGTTCTCTTTTCTTAGTGAGCAATCAGCACATTGAACATATGGGTACTGCGAACATTTGTAAATCTATTTATGTTCTATATTATGTTATATATAGAGATGACACACCTCTACTAATTCAACAAGTTGCTTAAATTTTTTTTTGCTTACTTGAAAACTTATTTGATCGCTAATTTTTCATATATCCGAACTGATCAGTAAGAGTGCTGATTATTTTTCATCCATATTTTTAAAAAGATAAATTAAAAATTATGCGATCATTCTCATTACCACTTTTTGAAATCATTGCTACTACGTCAACAAAATGTCTGTGCACAAGCTTTATTTATAAGCGTAGCAAAGCACGCCGGGTCCTGCTAGTATATATATATATATATATATATATATATATATATATATATATATATATATATTATATATATATATATATATATATATATATATATATATATATATATATATATATATATATATATATATATATATATATATATATATATATATAAATATATATATAAATATATATATATATATATATATATATATATATATATATATATATATATATATATATATATATATATATATATATATATATATATATATATATATATATATATATATATATATATATATATATATATATATATATATATATATATATATATATATATATATATATATATATTATGTATATTTACTGTAATATAATTCTTTTTCAGTTTCTCTGAATGTCAATCAAATTGCCACATTTGAACAAATAATTGAAAATTTGTGCTAACTCAGTACTCGTTTCAACCCAAAATAGAACAAACTACACATACATAATATATTACTCATTTTATTTTGTAAGTGTAAATAAATCTTCAATTATTTAGACAAACATGATGGAATTTGTCAAGCTAAAGGGTTAACCCTTATGACCGTTTCAATAATTTGACAGATCGAGACCTTTTTATGTTAACAATAAATTAGTTTATATCAAATAAAAATCAAGTAACAGAAACCAAATCATAGAAAATCGCTTTTATATACATTAAATTTTTGAATTAAGTTCACTGATTAAGTTATAATTTATTATATATTTAATGTTCTTTCACAATTCTATTATAATTTTTGTAACAAAATCTGCGCCATGCGTGTTACACGCAATTTCAAATAATTCCTGTTTTTAATGCTGTAAAATATAAATGTAAGCATGTAAGTAAGGATAAAATAAACGGAAACTTTGGAATACAAAATACAAGGGTGATTCAATAAATTCGATTGATCTGACTTGATTGCAAATTTAAAACAAAAATAAAGGTGCTATGACAATGAAACGACAGTGATGAGTGAAGCAAAGTCCTATGTAAAAGAGTATTCTCAAATGTTTAAGAACAGGAGTTAGCATTTCATTTTAATTAATTGCACAATGTAATTTGCAGGTGTAAGTAGTGGATTAGTTATGTTGAAAAATAAAATTTACCGTTATTTCATATAGATTGCCTAAACTTATTGAGCTGTTCTCGTACATATAAGTTGACGTTTGTTGGTGTTTTTCTGTCGTTGACATTGGTTTATTAGCTTGTTCAAGTTAGAGTGAATTAAATATAATTTCATTTTCTTGTAAAATTTTCTTATTATAGTTTACTCCAGTCTTGTAATGAAAAATGTTTATACGGTTGAAATTTAAAGAAGTCGATCAATAAAATAACTATTCGCAATTGCAATGAGTGTTTTATTTAATGTAAAGTTTATTTCATACCACTAATTAAGGAATATAACATTCTTCATATTTCCCGTAATTCGTTTGTTCCAGAGCATGAATTTTTTTCAATCGCTCGAAATACTCTGTTTTCATTTAATTTTATTTGTTTCGCTTCTGCGACCTTGTAGGCTTTCGATCAATAATTTATAAACAAACTTAAATATCTAAGGAAATATCTTGTGGATTTCTTTAATTAGAAAGAATATTAGCCTTTCTTCTAATAAACGTTGAGGTCATTAGTAAAAAACATCTCGTCTTATGTTACGTGTTACGTGTTAGAACTCGAAGCATACATAGGCAATGACTGTTACGCAGTTTGAATTTCACAAAAAATGACGGAATAAAGAATAAACCTTGTGGATTATAATTTCAATATTTTCTATGTTTAAATCTGGGCAGTCGTGATTTGCTGAGCTGAATTTTTCGTAGCTTATAATATTTATTGAACTTAGAGCTCTAATCCTAAACTATGATCAAACAGTAGTGCCTGGTAATTATCATCGCGGGCATTTTACCGCCAAAGCGACCTGTTACAAGTGATGCTATTTGCTATTTGCACATATATATGTTGTATATATTCTAGTACATATATACGTTGTACTTTACAAGTATTTCTACTTTGTCGTTTCTAGCATTTACGAGCTCTTTTGTCCCAGCAAAAAATAGGAATATAAAATTTTACTAATGAAAATCAAAATGTCTTCTTTCATTGGACCTACTTTTTTCTCTTCATACTGTTAACTTCGACCTGTTTTTTTCTCTTCATTTCTGTAATCTTATATTGTATATCAGTTAGCAAAAAACGTTAAGTTTTATAAGAACAAAAAATACTTAACGTCAACAAATTCATAAAACATTTATCTCTTACAACAACCCACAAAAACAAAAGGAGATAAAATATCTGTCATCGTGTTTTAACTTTGTAGCTTATATCATAAATTTTTTGATGAAAAAAAAAGTTATTTCTATAGAAAACTGAAGAAATAAAATGTTTTTATTTCTGAATTTATAAGCAGGTCAGCTTTTGGTGTTTAAACAAAACTGAAAAAATACTCGTGAAAAGTTTAATTTGTGTTAAGAAAAAAAACGATTTTCATGTTCTACAAAGCCCCAAAGTTATGATGAAATAGATTATGTAAGGGAACAGTAATATAAATGCAGGAAACACTTGCCTTTAAAATTTCATTGTAATAACGCTAGCGCGTCTCGTGAACAACGCTTTTGTTTTTTTTTTGTGGCGTTCTTGATCCATGTAGGAGCGTTGCCAAGCCAATCAGCTTTGAATATTCACCACGGTCATTCGCAACAGCGACGTAATTACCATGGCAGCCGATTTTTTTAAGGTCGTTTATTACGTCCGTCTCCCATTGCAGTCGTGGTCTACCTCGCGGTCGCCTACTTCCTGGGGTACTCGCACATTTTTTTAATCATTCCAGACTGTGAATCGGCTCGTAGAACATGCCCAAACCAAGCAATCCTGTTGAAACGGATACAACGTATTATATCTGGACCCTCAGGAAGGTATCTGATCTCAAAGTTATATCGCGTTCTGTACAGTCCTTCGTCTGTCTTAAGTGGACCAAGAATATAGCGTAGGATCTTACGCTCAAATACAGATAAATGTGATTCGTCATTTTGTGTAAGGGTCCAGGTTTGTGACCCATACATCCCACCGGTCTAATCAACGTCTTGTGTAACTTCAGCTTGGTGTTAATTGAGTAGAAAGTTCGATTACCTGCAGCTTTAATATCTGTAAGTATGCTGTTGCTCGAATCAAGCATGGATCCCAAATATTTAAAAGATCCAACTCTCTCAATTCGTTCATCGCCGCACATCAAATCTTTCTTCTCAGCCTTTCTTGAAGCATTCATATGTTTGGTTTTATCGTATTTAATTTGAATACCAATTTTTGTAGCGACTTTCAAGCGACTAGAAAGTCTCACTCATAACAGTTTCACTTCGGCCGCGGATGACAACATCATCAGCGTAAGCGATCATCTGTACTGAGTTTATTGACAATATATTGTTGTTATTTGGTAGTTTCTTTAGACGACCCACATATTCCATGGCTAGATTAAAGATTAAAGGAGAGATAGCATCACGTTGTCTTAACCCGGAGTCGACTTTAAAAACTTTGATATTTCGTTCTCTATACTCGTACACAGCATTGAGAGTTCTATACTGTTATTTTGCATAGTGATACCAGTTTACCAGGAATTCCCATTGACATCAGAGCAGACCATAGAATCTCTCGTTCGAGAGAGTCGTAGGCCTGCCTGAAATCAATTAAGAGTTGGTACACAGGTATGTTGAACTATCGACACTTTCCCAAAATCATCCTTATCGAGAGAAGTGCATCGGTGGTACCTCGGTCTTGCCGGAAGCCACACTGATATTCTCCAAACAATTGTTCAGCAAAAGGATTGATTTTGGCTAGCAAAATGTATGAAAAGATCTTATATGCTGTGCAGAGGAGAGCATTTCCTCTGTAGTCTGCACATTGTAGGCGATTACCCTTTTTATGGATTGGTATCAGTATAGCTGAGTTCCAGTCCTGTGGCATGGTTTCAGTCCTCCAGATCATTTGAACAAGTTCAAACAATCTTAAGGATAGAGTTTCGCCACCATGTACAATCATTTCAGATGTTATATCGTCGATACCAGGTGCTTTATTGCGTTTTAATTTTGACAGCTCCTCTTTGGTTAGTTCGTCTAAATGTAACCTTGACGCACGAATAAGATTTGCTCGTCGCCCGACTTGTTGCTGATCACTTAAGTTGAGAAGATTTTCAAAATGAGCGGCCCAAGTATATTAAATATTTTTAAAGTCTACTTGTAGCTCCTCTTCTTCGTTTTGAATAGCAGTCAATCTAGTTTGAGGTCCCTTCTTTAAGGCCTTAACCTGTTGAAAGAAGCTACGCGATTGATGTTCCTTATTGAAGCTTTCAACCTTCTCGTACTGTCTCTTCCACCATTCTCTCTTCGTTCGTCTACATAGCTTTGTAACCGCCTGCCAGTTTATAGTTCTACTTCGTGGACCTGGTGTTGCGTCCTTGTAGACATTTCAGATAGCAATCTCTTGTATTGAATAGCGCCAAGACATGCTTGATCCATCCATGGCTTCTGGGAGTAGTTTTGTGGTCGTCCAAGTATTCCCTCAGCAGCGCTTAAAACAGCATCTATGAGGAAATACCATGACTTATCGACATCTCCAGTAATGGATCTTGATTTCTCCTATGTTTTGGCAATATGGATTTGATTTCTCTCTTCTGTTTCAGCATTCTTTAATGATGAGATGTTAAAACGTTTCCGTTGATTGAATTTTGGAATGCCTGGATTTGGAAAGTGGAAACTTATTTTAGCACATACAAGGAAGTGGTCACTACCAATGTATGCACCTCTAAAGGATCGCATATCCAGAACACTAGAAAAGAAACGTGCTGTTACAAGCACGTGATCACTTTGATTTTGAGTGTTTCCATTCGGTAAAATCCAAATATGCTTATGAATCGATCGATGCGGAACGAAAGTACTGGCAACTCTCAAATTGTTTGATAATGCAAACTCAGTCAATCTCTCACCATTATCATTCGAATTCAAATGCAGATTGTTGGGGCCCACCACGTTTTCATAAGAAATATCTCTTCCAACCTGCCCATTAAAGTCACCAAGAACCATCGTGAAGTCGCGTGCTGGTGTTTGTTTCATAACCTCTTCCAGCACTATGTAGAAAGTATCCTTCTCGTCGACGGTCTTAGCTGCAGTGGGTACATGCACGGCAATAAGAGAAATATTGTTGTATGTACCGCGTACCCGTAGGTAGCCGATCCTCTCATTGACCGGAATGAATTTCATCACGGCTTCTTGTATGCGTGCACCAACAAAAAAATCCAGTTCCAAATTCTCTTCGAGAGGGAAGACCACTACCGTATAAAGAGTGACTATCCAAATCTTGTTTTCCAATTATCGGCTGCCTAATTTCTTGCAGAGCTATGATCCTATACCTCTCAGTCTCTGTTTCTAGACTTATAAGAGCATCAGGAGTGCTCAAACTGCACACGTTCCACGTTCCGATTCGGTAGTCTGGTCCTTTTTCACGTCCAGGTAAAATTCTGTTTTTGTGTCCGGGTCTGTTATTCTCTTTCTGTTTACCAAATTTAACAGAAGAGTTTTTTTTCGGGGTTAGGGTGTTAACCTTAGGCTCAACCCAAATTGTCGTGAATAGGTCCGTTCTGCATCTTAAGGTTACCAGAAACAAACTTTTTGCACGTTTATATAGCGAACCGCTTGATCCAGCCTTTCCCAACATGGAGAACAGACGCTCGAGACGTTTTTACCCTGCTTGTCTCCGATATACCAACCTAATTCTGTCAGCATTACCCAGGCAGCACGGCGTGGAGTCGAATTTCGGATCTCGCTACCCTTAACAAATGTTCACTCACGAAAAAATTCTTTCTTCTTTTGTAGCATATATGTACATTTGTGTTTGCTGATATATGAAACCTGTATTTTTCTGGAGGGTTATAAACTCCTGTGAAAATAGCACTATTTCTTCTAAAGAGAAAATTTTTTTAAAATATATATTAATTATGCAATAACATATTTGTTGCTGTTATGATATATGTATGTATTTGCCATGTTGTTTCTATCAATTAAATTTCCTTTATTTTCACTTTCTTAAAGTGTTTTAAATGTTGTTTTCTGATATAACCTAATTGTGTTTCACTAAAAATTTTGTTTTCTACATATTCCTACCGCTATCAGGTTTTGTTGATTTGTAAACTTTTTGATCTACGGGTGTCTCAACCCCGCGTAATCAAGTCGCTGCTATCGACATACGAGTTAATGTGAAATATCACATACCACTGACAATAGCAGTGAGATATCATTAGTCAAGGTTATATCCTGGCGTATGATCTGTTTTAAGTCTTAATGGAAGCACCATCAATCTTAGTGATGAAATATTCCATGATGATGGCATACTATATGCTTGCTCGAAAAAATGAGGCTTTATAAAATTACATATGAGCTTTAATCATTGAGGACGACAGGTGTAGTAATCTTTCAAAACAATCATCAATCTGGATTTTATTGGATAAATTTATTTAAATTATTAGAACTTTATACATTTTTGGTTTTGTACAATTTTATTTATATGATTTTATTTTAAATTGTTCTTATTTGTTTCAAGCTCAAAACTCAACTGAACTAACATAAAAATATAATCATTAGTCTCGCATTATATTATTGTATGTATTAGTTGATTCTATATAATATTAAAGAATATTCAAGAAGAGTATGTATTAGTTGATTCTATATAATATTAAAGAATATTCAGGGGTGTACAACATACAACACGTCACCCCTTAAAAGATAAATATTATATATTTTTATATTTATTGTTTTATTCATAATATATTTATTGGTTTATTTATTTTTATAATAATATATTTATTGATTTATTTATTTTATAATAATATATTTATTAATTTATTTATTTTATAATAATATATTTATTAATTTATTTATTTTATAATAATATATTTATTGATTTATTTATTTTATAATAATATATTTATTAATTTATTTATTTTATAATAATATATTTATTAATTTATTTATTTTATAATAATATATTTATTGATTTATTTATTTTATAATAATATATTCAAACAAAATATAAGGTTTCAATGATTCAACAATTTTATTTACTTGAATCTCCATAACTATTCTATAAATTTTTTCAAACGATTATTATGGACCGTTTTTGTATGTCTGCCTATGCGAATGGAAGTATTAACACTACAAGTAATGTTTGTTACTTCGAAGGGCCCCGACCATATAGGATCGAATTTTCCTTTGCGTGCCTCATTCTTTAAAAGTACTTTATCACCGACGTGAAATTCTACATTGTTGCTTGATTTGTCATAATAGATTTTTGATTTTTCTTTAGTAGAAATTAAGTTGTTCCTAGCCAACTCATAAGAATTTCCCAGCTTTATTCGTAAGTTTTGAAGGTAATCGTCTGGGTTATAAAAAATTCGATTATTTGTTTTAAGAGACGATGGCATGTTCGGTTTGAAACCATGTATAATTTCGAACGGCATTAGGTTAGTAGATGAATGTGGTGTTGAATTATAAGTAAATATAGCAAATGGTAACCAACTGTCCCAATCGTTGCGATCATTATCAATAAAATTCCTTATATATTCAATGAGTGTTCTGTGGGACCTCTCTAGCGCTCCGTTTGTCTAGGGATGATAGGCGGTAGATTTCAATTTCTTAATCTTCAAAATTTTACATACGTTGTGAAACAGTTCGCTTACAAAATTACTGCCTTGGTCTGTCAGAATACATAATGGTGCTCCGAACCTGCAAATAAACTCATCCACGAAAGCTTTGGCAATAGTATCTGATAATTGATTTTCAATGGGAATGGCTACCGAAAATTTAGATAGGTCGCCCTGTATTGTGAGAATATATTTATTATTCTTGTACGAAACATTTAAAGGACCTACTATGTCCAAAAATATTTTTTCAAAAGGCGTTTTCGATGTTGTTGTTACAACCATTGGAAGCTTATTGATTCTTGAAACTTTATTTTTCTGACATAATTCGCATTTGTGTATAAATTTTTTAATTAAGGAGAGCATTCGTGGGAAATAATAATAAGATTTTAATCGCTTATACGTTCTTTGTACGCCTTGGTGTCCTCCTAGCGGACAGTTATGAAATTCATTAATAGCGTTAGTGATATCATTTGTATTTTCAAGTACGGTTATTGCATTTTCATGAATTTGAATTTCAGGGTTTTTATCTACTACTTTGTTCATGAGTTGGTTTGAAATGCTGTCTGGTACAATTTCATTTAAGGGCTGCGTGGAGTTTGAATGTGATTGTTGAGATCTATTTTGGGAACGGGTAACAACAAAAATGTCTTTACCTTGATCGGTAGTTTCCAATTGGACTCTACTCAAAGCATCCGCATTAAGGTTGTACTTACCAGGTTTATAGATAATATCAAAGTCATATTCGTCCAGTTCAATTCTCCAAAGCATTAAACGAGAAGATATATTTTTTGATTTATAGAGCCATATAAGGGGTTTGTGATCAGTTATGATCGTAAATTTAACACCATATAAATAAGGACGAAACCGTTTCAGAGCGAAAACAATTGCCAGCAACTCTTTTTCAATAGTAGAATAATTCATTCGGCTACATTAAGAACCCTACTGGCGTAAGCTACAGGTAAATCGTCTTCACCGACTCTTTGAGACAGAACTGTTCCTACTGCTACGTTACTAGCATCCGTAGTTACGTAAAATGGTTTCTGAAAATTTGGGTACTGTAAAATCGGTGGATTCATTAGCATCTCTTTAAGTTTATGAAAACTTTCGTCACAAAAAGCACTCCAATTGAATCGTACATTTTTCTTTAACAATGCATTCATTGGTTGGGCTATTTCCGAGAATTTTTCAATAAATCGTCTATAATAACCAGCTAGTCCAAGAAATGATTTTACATCCTTAGAGTTTTTAGGAATTGGAAATTTTTTTATTGCTTCGATTTTAGACGGATCTGGCTTTATTCCATTATTAGTGATAATATGACCCAAATAACATATCTCCTTCCGGATAAAATGACATTTTTTTGGCTGTAATTTAAGGTTAAATTTGCGTAAAGTTTGAAAAACATCGGTTAGTCTTTTATTGTGGTCCGAAAGATTGTAGCCATACACCACAACATCGTCCAAATAAACAAAACATTTCAACCCATTCAAACCGGAGAGGACTGTATTCATGATACGCTGAAATGTTGCGGGCGCACCTTTAAGGCCAAACGGCATTCGAGTGAAATGGTAGTGCCCTGTTTGTGTGCTAAAACCGGTTTTATCCTTATCTTCCTCACACATAGGAATTTGGTGATAACCATCTGCAAGGTCTAAAGTTGTAAAATATACTGCATCTGCTAACTGCTCTAAAATTTCAATGATATTTGGTAACGGAAAAGTATCGTTTATGGTTAAATCATTTAAGCGACGGAAATCAACAACAACGCGAAATCGTTTAGAATCGTTAGCTGATTTTTTTGGGACGACCAATAACGGTGAATTAAATGGGCTATTACTATGCTCAATAATCCCATCTTCAAGCATTTTTTCTACTAATTTAGCTGAATAAGGAAGGCGATAAGGCTTGACATTTACGACCTGAGAATCTTGGGTCATTGGAATACGATGAAATCCAGCGTTGGTAATAGTGAGCTGATCACCTGGTAAATAAAAGATGTCGTTATACTTTCGACATAATTGCATAATAGAAGACTTTTCTTCTGTATTCATGTGTGTTGTATCTATCTGACTTTCTAAATTATTTAATCTGTTCTGTACAGAGTCTGACCGGTTGCCTAAGTAAAAAATTTGATAATTATCTAAACTTTCAGGTTCTATATACATGTCGTCTAATGTTACTGGTTCATCATTTGTGTTTATAACACTAACCATTGCAAATGAGTTTACTATTTTAATAATAGCGTTGGCGATGTACACGCCTGGTTTTGTCATCTGTGACAGACATAAATATGTACTATCAAATTTTGATTTAAATCTAATGTTATCTATTTTTTCCGAACGCTTGGGTATTATTATTTGAGGATTATTGGTCGAAAGATTTAAATTGATATATTCACTGATATCTGGATTTTTTCGTATTTGAATTGTGTTTTGGGAATAGTCAATTTTGCATTTATTTTTTCGAAGAAAATCATTTCCAATGATTCCTGCGCAATTAATAGGAAAATCAGAAGGTACTATGTGGAAATTGTGTAAAATTGTGCAGTTATTTCCAATTATAATGTTTGAAGTACAAACTGCTAAAGTATCAAGTGACTCTGCAGTGATGCCTTTTATTTTCAGCTTTAAATTAGGGTAACATAAGGTATCAGGTTTGATTAAATTTTTCTTAATGACACTAATGTCCGCTCCGGTATCAACTAAAAAGAATTGAGATTCGGGTGAAATATCTAAATTTAGTTCCACAAATTTTAAATCATCCTTATGGAAATTTATCGAAAAGCAAGATAATTTATTTTTTATAAAAGGTTTTGATAACGGGTTACTATTAGTGTCACATTGGTGATTTGGAGCGATTGGATGCAGGTTTAAATATTTTGAACTCTCACCGCTACATCCTGAGATTCTCGATGAGGTTCGTCCAAGTTTTCCGAGGTAGATTGAAATTTAGTTGAGGGATGGTTATTTTCGCTTTGAAAATTTTTTTGATTTGATCTTTCACGAGATCGACAAACACTAATGTGATGCCCAAACCTTTTACAATAAGCACAAGAATACGAAATTTGGTTGATTTTCGAAGTTGTATTTGTTTGGTTTTGAGTTTTGTTGAAATATCGTGTGGGGGTTTGGTGATTAGTACTGGGTTGTGAATATGAATTATTATATCTTGGATTAAAAGCTGAATAATTATTTCGAAATTGTGGAAGATTAGTATTTCGATTAAAGCATTTAGATGCAGTATGACCAATTTTGAAACAAATTTGACACTTTATAGTTTGTTGGTTTGTATGAGTTTGAAATGTGGAAGTTTTATTTTTATTTGATTGAATTATTTTTTCCTCTTCTAGAGCTTTAGAGGTAGCTTCCCTTAAATTTTTGATATTTTAAGAGGATCCCTCAGTCCATCTTCAAAGGCACGCAAAGGAAAATTCGATCCTATATGGTCGGGGCCCTTCGGTATTGCAATTAAAATATGATGAAGCGAACACAATATAACTCAATAGAACTGTTTAAAATTTTATTTTGTTTTTTTCACTTATGGTTTGTTAATTTATGTTTTATTTTTTTTTGTTTAAGTTTTCTTTTTTTTTTGTTTAAGTTTTCTTTTTATTTATTGAAAAAAAAACCACAAAAATTTAACTTGTTGATCGTCATTTCACATTTGAAAACACTTCGATTATAAATTTGTTTGGCGTCCTTTTACTAACGCTGTTACGTATGACAATTACAGTATGATGAGAAAGAATAACATCATTACTAAAGAAAACTGTTGTAAATTTTATTTTGTTTTTCACTTATTGTTTGTTAATTTATATTTTATTTTTTATTTAAGTTTTATGATACAATTTTTTTTGAACTTGAAACAAAATTCATTTTTAATTTGGGCGGCGTCCTTTTACTAACGGATCTATTTTTGCTGTCACCAGAATTTGTAGTAAGCTTTTCAAAACAATCATCAATCTGGATTTTATTGGATAAATTTATTTAAATTATTAGAACTTTATACATTTTTGGTTTTGTACAATTTTATTTATATGATTTTATTTTAAATTGTTCTTATTTGTTTCAAGCTCAAAACTCAACTGAACTAACATAAAAATATAATCATTAGTCTCTCATTATATTATTGTATGTATGAGTTGATTCTATATAATATTAAAGAATATTCAAGAAGAGTATGTATTAGTTGATTCTATATAATATTAAAGAATATTCAGGGGTGTACAACATACAACACAGGGCGTCACATAATCAAGGATTAAGCCACAAACTGGATTATTGGAAACTCAATTGTTGTTTTGTTCGTGCAAATTATTTTTTTTTAACCTTCATGCCTTCTTACCTTTTTTTATAATTTTTTTTTATCCCATCATGAAATATTGGCCTATGTCATATTTTATTATGTCATAATTTGTTAGTTTTAGTCCTAACGGTTTAGATTTATAAAAAATATTAAAAAATTGCGTTCACACCTTGTGAATTCTTGAATTGTGGGAACGGTCTTAAAAGGTTTTTATATGTTGTTATGGCCGACATTGTAAATCCTACTACGCAACACATTTTATATAAAACAGATATACAACTGTCGATGAAAGCATGCCGTCCTAAATATGTTAATAAATAAAATATCTCTTACAGTTATAAAACAAAATCTAGTGTTATTGTTATAGTTAACTGGTAAGTGTATCTTTATTTACGATAATCTGCAGAAATTTACATATCTTTTTGAAAGCCATCGCCTTCAAACAAATTTACGAAGTCAACACTTTCTACCATTGCTACTTTACCCAATATCATGTAAATAAATAATTCAATAAAAAAGCAATTTACTAGCGCAACAACAACTGTTTTTCAATATGTAAAAAAGTATATACTTTTTAAGGCTTTCCAAGGAAAATATATCCAAAACTAATGGATAATATATCAAGTCTAAAAAAACAACTTTAATAATTAAATTGAAAGTATTCAAAATAAAAATTTTACACTCTTTTCACACTTCACGCAATTTTCATTTTTAACTTTTATGCTCAACATAATAGTACATTATGATGCTAGGGCGTAAAGCTAAAAATTTTGGACGGATGTGGAGTTTGCAAATCGAGGCGCCAGCCGAGATATGCACCCACATTAAGTCCAAAATAGCTTACGTCCATGCATCATATACTATTTTTTATTCGCCGCAAGCAAAATATATTAAGAAAAGTTGTTTATTCTAAATTAAAATTATAAATTTTCATAAATTTTAAAATAAAAATATGTGGAACAAGTAACCTTTGACAAAATATCTATTATTTTTTCCAAATTATTGTGTAGCTATGACAACAAATGATAACAACTATTTTAATTGGATAATGAAATTTTGAATTTGAGGGTTGCTTTGATAAAAAATTTTATTTTTCATAGAATTTAAACAAATACAAATGCGTTTTACTTTTTTGGACGTAGCTATGACAACAAAATAAATAGTTGAAAAGTGATACATTAAAACCGCAAATCACAGTAGTAAAGTAGCACTTTAATATGTAGGCTAATAAAAAAGTTTTTTATTACCATAATTTTCTGTATCAAAAATTTTATACTAATTTTATATTAATTTAATTGTGTACACTCAAATAAAAAACAGCTTTTATAATTATGAGGTTTATTAATTTTGTTGCAAAATCAATCAATCAAGAGAGAGATAGGGATAGAGAGAGAGAATTTGAATTTTCTTTTTAAAAGTTGGTTATTTTAAAAATTGTATATCTTAAGGCTGAAATGCACGTAAAACAGGAACAGAAACAGAATTCCATACAAATTTAACAGCAACAGAATTTTTTATAAAATTTAAATTGTGAATGTGTTTCAAACTTAAATCCTTCTTACTTGGCTAAAAAACATTTAACTGAGCCACTATTTTACCAAAATTTAGCCTATTTTAGAAACGCGCTAAGATCTACAGTTTTAGAAGTAAAAGACAGGCTGATTGCTCATTTTTTGACTGGGTTTCAGTGATATCTAACCCGATTTCATTGTATGCCTCTTCAAACCACCTGAAATTTTCAGGGAGCATATTTCATTTTATCTTCAAACAACATTAAAAATTTCGGTTTGGCCTAAAAGTGGTTTACAAGCTGTTAATTTTGAAAATTGTCAAATTTTCTACTTAACATGACATTTTTGTGATTTATTTTATTTGTGATACTTTCTTAAATTTTGCGTAGTAAATTTATACTTATTCATTATGGGTTACCGTCTTTAGTTCTATTTATCTTGATAAATAAAACACCAAGCCTTAGATCATAAATTACTTCTTTTTTTATTTGCAAATATTTCGGTCCTTTCTTGGGACCCTCCTCAGTACCTAATGTTACATGGAATATATACACAATTAGACATATGTTTTGAATATAAATTAAAATTAAAATTAAAACTAGAATTTAAAATTTGAAATCAGTTGTTAAAATAAAGATAAATAATATAAACAATAAAAATATAATTTACTTACATATATCTTTGAACGAAAACACAAAACTTACTAAAACTTATTACCAATGATCTTTTGGAATTTGATAAATTTACTTAAACTTAAAAATAACAAAAAATAAAATATAAAAATATAAAGTAATAAAAAGCAAAAAAAGTAATAAAATTGAAAAATGTAATTTGACCTATATTTCTTCTGTTTTATTGTTATCATTATTGTTGAAAAATTGAAAAGGTGAATGACCTGATCGAGTTCATGTGTACCTTTTGTTATTATTATTATTTTCTATTGTTCGTTGTTATTTTTTGATATGGCTTAAGAGATTCACATATATCGGGTTCAGCGCTTCCAAATCTGATCTCAGATTGATGGACGTTCTTCTTTTTAGTTGAATGTTGATTGATTCTAGTGTCAATCTCTTCTTCCAATTTGGTTCTTTCACTAGAATTTTCGCTCCATCATAATTGAATGTATGTCCTTTCTGTATTATATGTTGTACTGCCGCAGTTTTTCCTGGTTTCTTCTCCTTCGTTTTTTGTCATATTTGTGTTGCATCATTCTTATTGCCAGTTTCTGGCCTGTCTGCCCCACATACTCACCTTCACAATCATTGCAATTAAACGAGTAAACTAATCCATATTGGTCATTCGTATCCAGATTATTTTCAGTTGATCTTGTTATCCTACTTACGTTTGTGTATGTCCTGTAGCCAATCTTTATATTATTATTACTATTATGTAATAATGTGGCTAAACTCTCAGACAAATGTTTGGTGTATAATAATCCTCTGTATGTTTTCGTTTCTGGTTCATTTATTCTATCGTTTACAGTGTTTCTGTTGTTTTCATATTTTTTGATCATGTTCATGATCAAATTTTTTGGATAACCATTCACTGTTAAAATCCTATATATTTCTTTCGTTGTTTCATATTTAAACCTGTCTGATGTAATGCCTAGCATGCGAGATATTGTGCTGTATGCCATACTGGATTTCTGTGCATTCGGGTGTTCGGACATGTAGTTGAGCAGTCTGTTCTTCGAGCTTTGTTTCTGATAGTAACATGTGTCTATTTTGTTGTTTTCATTTCTATGTAACATCATATCTAAGTATGGCAATGTGTTGTTTTCTTCCATCTCATATGTGAATTTTATTGACTTGTTCTCACTGTTGAGGAGGTTAAAGAAATTTTCAATCTCTTCTTTTGGCATTATTAATAATGTGTCATCTACATATTTCACCATAAGTGTTGGATCAAAACCAGCTTTCTCTGTAACACTTTCCAAAAGGTCAGTAATTACAAAGTCCGCGAGGATTGCCAACACTAGACCTCCAATAGTTAAACCGTCTTTTTGCCTGTATACTCTATTTTGATACTTAAGATAGTTGCTATCCGATACACATAAAATTATCATATTCATGAACTCAGTCCATGGTATTGTGGTTACTTTCTGAATGTCAGCCCATCGTTTCTTGATTGATTCATATACTGCTGTTAGTGGAATTTTCTCATACATTGAAACAACGTCAAAGGATATCATATTATCATCTGTATCCAATATGATGTCGTCCAGTTTCATTCTTAGTTCATACGAGTTTTTTATGTTGTATTTGCCATATTCAACTGCATTGGTTAGAATGTTGCTCAAGTACTTAGCCATATTGTATGTAGGACTGTTGGTTGAGTTTATTATGATTCTAATTCCTGGCTTGTGCAATTTCGGCGTTGCTCGATAAGAATGATGCAACACAAATATGACAAAAAAACGAAGGAGAAGAAACCAGGAAAAACTGCGGCAGTACAACATATAATACAGAAAGGACATACATTCAATTATGATGGAGCGAAAATTCTAGTGAAAGAACCAAATTGGAAGAAGAGATTGACACTAGAATCAATCAACATTCAACTAAAAAGAAGAACGTCCATCAATCTGAGATCAGACTTGGAAGCGCTGAACCCGATATATGTGAATCTCTTAAGCCATATCAAAAAATAACAACGAACAATAGAAAATAATAATAATAACAAAAGGTACACATGAACTCGATCAGGTCATTCACCTTTTCAATTTTTCAACAATAATGATAACAATAAAACAGAAGAAATATAGGTCAAATTACATTTTTCAATTTTATTACTTTTATTGCTTTTTATTACTTTATATTTTTATATTTTATTTTTTGTTATTTTTAAGTTTAAGTAAATTTATCAAATTCCAAAAGATCATTGGTAATAAGTTTTAGTAAGTTTTGTGTTTTCGTTCAAAGATATATGTAAGTAAATTATATTTTTATTGTTTATATTATTTATCTTTATTTTAACAACTGATTTCAAATTTTAAATTCTAGTTTTAATTTTAATTTTAATTTATATTCAAAACATATGTCTAATTGTGTATATATTCCATGTAACATTAGGTACTGAGGAGGGTCCCAAGAAAGGACCGAAATATTTGCAAATAAAAAAAAAAGTAATTTATGATCTAAGGCTTGGTGTTTTATTTATCAAGATAAATAGAACTAAAGACGGTAACCCAAATTTATCGGCTAGATCAGATTCAGTGTATGTGTAAAGAATTACATATACATTTGAACAAAGAAACTTCACTTATTCATTATATTATTTATATATATACATGGAAAAAAAAGATAAAACTTACAAAATTTAATATTCCGGTCAGGTTATAAAAAATCATAACATCTTTAAAAATTCGATTTTTTGTTTTTTAATTCAGGCTTACACAATAGTTACATATATGTTTCCTAAGCACATAAAAGAGTGGTTTCATAAAATAAACCGGAGAAATTAATGTTTGCACGAATAAGAAGGAAAATATTTTCTTCGACTTACAAAAACAGTAAGAACAATAAACAGAATATGTACAAAGAATTATTAGCCAGTCATCAAAGAAACGTATGTCAAACAATACAATAAATTTACAATTAATACATATATACTTGCCAACCCTCCAGTTTTGAACGGGACAGACAAGTTTTATAGTTGAATGTTCCGTGTAGCGACGTTACTATATATACGGGACGTGGGTTGTCTCGTTTTCATAAAAAAAACAATTTTTGTGAAATATTTCATCTGTCTCTAAAAATCTAACTGATTGAATTTTAGGTTAGATTATTGTCTATTTTAATAAAACAATAAAAAAACTAAAACTCAGTTTATAACTTTTCTACTGACAATGCCATAATTTTTACCGCACGGTTAACTTATCTTAACTGTCCAACTTAGACTACAGATCATAATCACAACAAAGAGGATATAGGCAAAAATTTTGGCAAATTTAAATCACATTTGCTAAAACAAACTAGTTGTTGGAATTTGAAGTTTTTGGTGGCAAAATTAGAACCAGAGTATTAAACTTAGATCTAAACTTTGATATCAGTAATCACACTAACGCTCTACAACCATCATGAGTTACATAGCAAAAATTATTTAATGATTTGAAAAGCTAAACGTATTCACTACTATCGAACCCAAGTTATTTTATATTTTAATTATTTCGTTTGTTTTTTATATTTTGTTTGAAAAACTTGAAATCTTTATGAAAGATATTGGATATTTGCATTCCACAACGTCAAAATCTTAGACAAATGTGCGGAGTTTTGTTATAACTTTGAATGTATAAACCCTTTTATGTTAGTATGTTTATAAGTAATGTATAGACATGTATAGGTATAGGTATGTATGTATAGGTAATGTGCGTCAACATCTTAAAATACTGAAATATATTACCAAATTACGATGTGTAGCTAATAAATTATCCCCTATCATATGACACTTATTTTTACGGGTCTAAACATTTTTTAAGCTATTTTTACTTCTTGCTGGTCAAGTTAATAAAATATGTAAATTGAATTGCTCACTCACTATTTGTCAAAGTTTTAAGCAATTGGCAAGTTTTA
Organism: Diogma glabrata; assembly: GCA_963693315.1. Classification (NCBI taxonomy): domain Eukaryota; kingdom Metazoa; phylum Arthropoda; class Insecta; order Diptera; family Cylindrotomidae; genus Diogma; species Diogma glabrata. The sequence goes on along the minus strand of OY856186.1, from coordinate 341,551,875 downwards.
CGCAATTGCATTGATTACGTTTGAAGTTAAGGGGTGGTGGCATAATTAACAAAAAAATTACACTTAATATATCAAAAAGTGGTAATGTTTTTCAACAATGTCAACCTTTCATAAACACCGCAATCGAAAAATTCGTTTTTCTTTTTCTACTCCTAGCTTCTCAATACACAAGGTTCAGAGAACAGCGAACTGTTCATAAAAGAAACATACATTTTCAAGAAAAATATACACAACTTTGGGACTCCCATAGAAAAAAACAAATTTGTCACTAAGAAAATCAACCTTTCACATGACACTGCAGATGCGTTGTACGTATAATTCTATATTTTATAATTTATAACACTAGAAACTTGGGTTTCAACAGTTTATTTATAACAATGTATATAGGGTGGCACTTTTTTTTTTTTTAATAAAATGTGTTGTGTAAGAGGAATTACAATATGGGTCACAATAACACATAAAAACCTTTTAAGACCAAGGTCCCACAACAACATACGTTCAAAGGTGTTGATGGACGTAAATCTATCTTTTTTTGTTTTTTATATTTTTTGTTAAAGAATGGATAACTAAACAAAAAATCGTATCACTGACAAAATATGACATAGGCCAATATTTTATGATAGAATAGAGAAAATAAAAGTAAATTAAAAAGTAAATAGCAAATTTTTACAAAAATTTGCTGAAACAAAACCAAAATGTAGTTGCCAATAATCCAGCCGGTTGCATATTCCTTGATCCTGTGACGCACCGTCTTTCTTAAAGATTAAAGCCCACACATAGTTATATGAAGGCTCGTTTCTTCAAGGAAGCAATAGCGTCTCATCATCAAAGATTATTTTACAGCTAATATTGAGGGTGCTGCCGTTGACTGAATACAGTTCATCCGCCGCCACCCCTAAGATGTCACCTTGGCTAGTGATATCTCACTGCTATTGCCAGTGGTATGTGATATCTCACATTAACTCGTATGTCAATAGCAGGGACTGGAGTACGCGGGGTTGTCACACCTCGTAGATCAAAAATAAAAAAAAATAAAAAAAAAGTAAAAACTGATCCCTCCCATTTCGTGTCAATACCCATAAAAATATTATTAAATTTGAAATCAATCGATCAATTCTAAGGCGTGCCTCCGGCCACCTAAAGTTGAGAGGCTTTATTATGAACCTTAAAAAAAAAATTTTAATTTTTTGTTCGACACCCTCCCATTTCGTGTCAATATCCTTAAAAATTTATTTGCAAAATTTGAAATCAATAGTTCAATTCTAAGGGGTGCCTCCAGCCACTTTAAGTTTAGAGGTTTTGTTCTGAGCCAAAAAAAAATTAAAATTTTTTGTACGATACCCTCCCATTTCGTGTCAATACCCATAAAAATATTATTTGCAAAATTTGAAATCAATCGTTCAATTCTTGGGCGTTCCCCCGGCCACTTAAATTGCCACTAAAACTTCAAGTGCTAAAAATTGAACGATTGATTTCAAATTTTGCAAATAATATTTTTATGGGTATTGACACGAAATGGGAGGGTGTCGTACAAAAAATTTAAATTTTTTTTTAAGGCCCAGAACAATACCTCTCAACTTTAGGTGGCCGGGGGCACGCCTTAGAATTGAACGATTGATTTCAAATTTCGCAAATAATATTTTTATGGGTATTGACTCGAAATGGGAGGGTGCCGTACCCTGGCGTGTCCCACCTTGAAAGTCAAAGCTGGTAAACTAAATAATCAATGATTCTAAGTGTGTAAAGACAAATTTACACTGTAGTAATAATTTTGAATAATGACACTTTAATAATGTGTAAATAATCATAATTAATAATCATTGTAATTTCACATAAGGTATATCCTATTAAAGTTTGTCCCACGAATTTTTTATCATTCTCCTGCCCAATCAAAACACACAAATATCGGAAATTCATATTTCTATCAAGTTATCGCTCGTCACAGGAATTAATTAAAGTTCAATAAATATAATATTGCAAGTGTTTTGCTTAGTCTGAGGCTTTATCAATCAAAACAGTTATCATTACTAGCAAGATCGTGTTTTATCCAGTCAAATTATCATTCCCCTGGCAAGCATTTTCGTAAAAAGTATTTTAATTACAGGTAATTTTGTAGTGTTATACGTCATGAATATGTATTGCTTTGGTATAGAATCCGTTTATTTTTTTTTAGACGTAATTTTGTCATTTTTAAGCGAAATACTAATAAATTATCAGCCCCCTGGTCTCAGTCCCCTGGAAGTTTAAAAGAGCAGGATTTGACTTAAGTAAATGTTTATTTCATATTTTGAGATAATATTGAGTTAACTTAGGAGTAAGAATTATATTTTTTAATTTTGACTCTTGTATTTTTTTGTTTTTTTTTTTTTTGACTGGCCACATTCAGAAAAGTTGAAAGAACGTCATCAACTTTAACTAAAACTACGTGCCAGAACTTATACGTAAAAAACATGTCGTGCCATAATTAGCTCCATTTTCTTCCTTCGTGTGTAGAACTACTATAACTATACAGGGTAACTATACAGGGTGTCCCACGAAAGACGTCCCACCGGTTAACTGGGGATACCTTGGAATAGCGCTAACAACTTTTGTTCAAGCATTTCGCAGAAAAGTATAACTTATCCATAAGCATACTTTATACTTTTTAATTCGATAGTTAACAAGCGCACGGCTGTTTTTATATTCACGTAAACTTGATCACAATTTAATGTCACCAAGACTTGATAGCGTGTGAAGGAATGAATTTTCTTTTATTTTACCGCCAACCAAAAATGGCAACGAAAGCCATTGAACCCAAAATCGATGTTTATTATTTTGGTTCGTTTTTCGAACAAATGAATTAATTAGTTAATCGTTTAGCGCTGCAATGTGTATTTTATCGATAATTGTTTAGATGATAGATGGCACGAGTAAATGATCGTTTGATCGTTTATTTTTGTAGAGATTAATTATTTAGATTTAAATACATTAACCTCTACAACACTCATCAGATTGCCGCCAAAACGCCTTTCAGTTTATCCCATGATTTTCAACTCCTTAAGAACTCCCTTCAACTCCTTCAACACTTCCAGCTCTAATTATGTCATATTTAATTACATAATAAGAGCCTATCAACCATATAAATATCCATGTATAAATACACAACGTGTAAAAATACATACATATATACATGATTGGAATAATTTCATATCGCTACTATGAATTCACCTTGTCACAGACAAGGCTCGGTTGTAGTGTAGTAGGACGGAGGCGAACAACATGCAAAGAAGCCACAATACTTAATACAAGGAGAAAGGATAAAATAAAATACGCACACGTGTAAAGAGAAAAAAAACCCGTTTATAAACACAAAGGCACAAAGGCACTTAAAAAAAAATACAAAAATCATGCAAAAAAAAAACAATAGTCAAAAACAAAAAAAGGGAAGTATTTTATTTAGCGTATGGCTCTTGCTGTTAACTTTAAGAATAAAAATAAAACTTAAAAATAGGTAGATTTTCCTATGAAGTCCACATAAGACAAAACCTGAATACACATTAAAATGAGCTTACAATCGATTTGATTGCGCGTCATTAGTTAAAAATTAAAAAGTAAAATATTAAAATTATAAAAAGATATCATGCAGAGAGCACTTGTCGAATTATCAGTTATCATTGATTCGAATAAAGTAACTGTTTTAACTTATATTTACAGTGATGGAAATCGAAGCTTTGAGCATTTTTATTCGCGTTCTGTAGCATTCTTGTGATAGGCTCATTTCTACCACAATACAATAAAAACAAAAGAACTAAGGCATATAGGAACTCCCGGGGAGGGAGATATGCATTGATTATAAAGATATGTATTGAAAATTGTAAGTAAAATTCAACAAACAGTTGTCTGTTTAATTTTGTCAATGGACATGTGGTTTGAATTTGATTATATTAACAAAAATGTTTGTCTTCAGCAAACATGTTTATTTTAACAATGCTTTCAAGCTGTTCATTGATTTCTGTTGTTAAATTAAATAAATGAAAACTAAAATTATACTAAAAATTTGAAGATGAATGGTTTGAAATTTAGTGGACTTTATGTAAATACCGTAAAAGTGCGGTTTTTTTTTTTTTTTTTTTTTTATTAATCAGTTAGACATGTTTAGCACACTAAATATGAAATATTCATTATTTAGACTCTTTGAATATCCGAAGATACCATGTCAACTATAAAGGAATGGAAGGAATGGGGATATAGGGATAACTATACTAATTTTTTTAAATGATAATGGACATTTTCTTTAAATGCCTGAGGAGAAAATTCATCGGGAAATACAGAGGAGGGCAATGAGTTCCATAATTTGGCCACTCTATTGAAATAGTCGTTTTGGAAGGACACAGTTCTACAACGAGGTATTTGTACAACAAATGGATGGGATAACTCGGCAGCTCTTGTTTGTCGATTATACTGCGCACACGATGGAAGAATATTTTGAATTTCCTTAGAGGAGAATTCGCTAAAGTTATATTTATAGTATATTGACAATTCAGCCACATTTCTTCTGTGCTGGAGTGAATCAAGCTGGTCCGTTAGTTCGGTATTACCAATCAACCGTATTGCTTTTCTCTGTACAGAGTCTAAACAATTTATTGTTGACTGACAAGCACCTCCCCAAACATGACAGCAGTACTCCATACATGGACGAATAAAGGACTTGAAGATTAGCAAAATTTGCTCGGGATTGAAATACTTTTTACATCGACTCAAGAATCCTAATTTTTGCATTGCAGATTTAGCGAGGTTGAACACATGTTTATTCCATTTCAGGTTATTTTGAATATCCACTCCAAGAAGTCTAACTGATTCAACCTCACGCAATTCCTCTTGGTTTATTTTAATAGGAAAATTTGTGTTTGTGAAATATTCGTGTTTGTTTCAAGTAAAATGAGTAAGATGTGTGAAATTATAGTTTTTACCAATTAAATAGTTTAAAAAGTTAAAAATGTCGAACAAAAATATTTAATGAAAGTGAATCAGCAATTTTGCCTTAAAAGATGTCTATAAAGGTAAATTGTATTCCTTCAAAATTGTATAATCTTTAATTAAACTCATCTTAGAAAACATACCTTATTAATTATGTAAAATAAAAAATATTTATTATAATTATTGTAAAATAAATAAAAAATTTTAAATATTCAAAATAAGTATTAAATTTGCTATTTGCTATTTTTATTTTTCAGATTTAAAGTTTTGTACCCACGTACCCACGTTATTTTGTACCCACGTTATTTTGTGATTTCCTAACTTTTTTAGTACAAACTTTCAGAATTTGAGCTAATTTAATTAACATTTAATTAACAAAAAGTTGCCGAACAAAATAATAATAATATTTTTTCCAATATGTATAAAATTTATTTAGCTGTATACACTTACATCTTTTACTCAAAAACAAAAAAGTCGGAGGTTCGGAGGTTCTGTTGTTTTAAGTTTAAAGTTCTGTTATTTTAAGTATTTTTTCAAATTTTCCGTTTAACTAAACAGTGAATTTCTAAAAACAATATTAAACAGACAAAATATACAGAATTCAATTAAGTACAATATTATATAATATATTTATTATAAATTTATTTGGAGATAAAAATATTTGCAAATCCGTTAATGAAAACAATTATTTTGGAAAGTGCTGTAAAACTAGTTTCAAGCATTTCAGTCGTACCTAGAATCGCAGCGATCTTTGATTTTTTTTTCGTAAAAACTTCTTTAGGCGCGTTGTACGATTTTGTATGGGGCAAAATTTATATATTCGAGTTATCGTCACACTAAATAAATATTGAGAGAGAGTTAAATGAATTGTATTCATTTGTTATATTCTTATTTCTAATTATCATTTTCTTGATTTATAATTTGTTTCTTTTTCTATTTTATTGAATTTAATTTTTTCGGTTTATAACAGTGTGTACGTGTGGTATACTAAGCAAAGATTTTGTTGTATTTTTTGGTAAAATAAAAAAAACGGTTTTTGTCATATATGATTTGTGTGTTTTTTTATACTTTTTAATATAGAAAATGCAATTGATAGTACGAATAACCTAAGTATTGTTGATATTACTGATAATATATTATAAATAATTTTATTCTCGTTTTTTTGGTTTATATTTTGGTTCCTTCTTTTTATTAAATATTATGATGTTTTTTCAGTTAATAACAGTGTGTAAGTGTGGTAAAGTAAGCAAAGATTTAGTTCTATTTAGCCGATAAAAACACAGCTATTTCACAGTTTTAAGTTTTCACTTCTGTCGGCAGTCCTCAAGACTGACTTCTTTTTTTTAAATCCAGGTTTTGGGTTTAACTCGTTTATGTCTTAAAATTTTAAGGTGCAAAAACTCATTATTTGAGAAGAAATTTAAAAAAATTTAACTACAAATTGATGGCAACTCTTGAAATTTGTATTTTCGGTAGAGTGCCACATTTAATTATTCATTAAACAGTTCATATTTTTTGATTACCTTATACAAAGTTTACACAATAATAGAATAATAGCAAATAGCTATTAAACTATTACGATGTTAACTGATATAATAATACTATTTTACTATAACAGATAGTTATTTGATATTTTGATTTTGATCTATATTATAATGCCCGATTTCTTGTCGTTAAACTTATCCTTAACATTACCTTACACTTTTCGGTAACGCAAGACACTATGAGTTTGACGTTTAATTTCACATTAATTTTGGGTTTATGATCAATTTTATAAATCTGTCAATTCTTTTTGTTTGTGCTCAACACTATCGCGGCACTCGTCATCAAATCATTCATTAGGTGATTTTGGTGGTCGTTTTCCGATTGTAGTTTGTGCTGCGGATATAATGTTTGATTGAAGCGTTTGCCATTCTTCTTGTATGTTTAATGGCATTTCAGACGGCATCTCACGGCACCTCACATCACTATTCAGCGTTTCCGGATGTTTAAATGCTTCGACATTCCAGTGTTCCGTCGTTTTTGCTTGTCTATTAAACGTAGATGACAACTTGCGCTTGTACTTAAAGATGACCCGCATTTGATCGGTGTCCATATCAGCACCTCTATATTGATCGAACGTCAGTTGCACTTGTAGAGTGTCTTTTAGAAATGATGACATGATCAATTTGATTGTCAGTTATTCCATCGTTTGATTTCCACGTTGCTTTGTGGATTCTCTTATGAGGAAAGAATGTGCTAGATATTACTAGATCATACACCATAGGCAGTTTAGCTGCACGAAAGCCGCTATTGTTACTGGTATGGTGCAAGCTGTTAGGGCCGATATGTATTTTAAGTTGTACTTCTACCAATTTGAGCATTCAAGTCACTTTTCACGATTTTTATATCGTGCCGCGATATGTTATTGATGACTTCTTCGAGTTCCAGAAAGAACAGGTCTTTAATATCATCTGCTCTGTCTTCAGTAGGTGCATGAACATTGATGATCGTTACTCATTGTGCATATTTGCATATTAATTGGGCAAAAGTCGATAATATGTTGATGCGACGATGTATGAGAAAGCCAACTCCAAACTCTCCTCCTGTTGATGACCGCAATAGTAGAGAGTATATCCTTTAGCTGTTTCATGGATTCCACTACCTGGCTATCTTAGTTCTTGTAATTCCGCTATATCCAGTGTGTAGCTACCGCCTTGGTTTGTAAGTCTTAGTAGATCTCCTGGTCTTCTAAGGCTTAGCACGTTCCAGGTTCTCATTTTTAAATCCTAGTTCGGGTACTGTTTCCGAGGGCGTTCTTGTGATGAATCCGAGATAATCCAAGGCCAGTGTACAGAATTCATGATCAATAACTTTTTACGGAAATGGAGTGTTAACCCATCGCCAAACCCAAATTTTCGTGAATGGGTTCGTTCTGCATCTTAAGGTCACCAGAAACAACCTTTTTTACACGTTTATATAGCGAGCCGCTTAATCCAAGACAGACGCTCGCTCCATGCCACCCCTAACATGGAGAACAGACACTTTTTGCACGTTTATATAGCGAGGCGCTTGGTCCAAGAAAGACGCCTGCTCCAACCCGACCCTAACATGAAGAACAGACGCTTGAGTTACAATGGTTTTATGGCGCCAATGACTTTCCATGGTACAGTATATTGAGTATAAGCAGTATTTACTCTGCTTCTCTCAACTACACCAACCTAATTCTGTTAGCGTTACCCAGGTATCATGACGAATTAGAAATATGGCTACCGCATTCTATCTCTCAAAATTATTAAGAGCGTTTATACCACAGATAGAACACTGAAAAAAAATTTACTAAACTCCAATAAAATTGTTCGTTGTATTAATAAACAGTAATTAATGGGCTACTTTTCATTGGATCTATAAACAATTTATCATTCGTTAATCGAAATCATTCGTAATATTAACAAATTATTTATCGAACCAACGATGTTGTTTACTGAGCCAATGAAAGGAGTTCAATAATCAGTAATGTTTTTTATATAACGACAATTTTATTGAATTTTATTTTCAGTGAATACATAATACTTTTTTGTGGTATAAACACCATGATATCGTTAGTTTAATAGTAAAAACATATTATTCTATTAAACTATCGGCGGAATAAACATAGCATTAGCCGTTGCAAGATTTTATACCTGTTTAAATTTATTTTGTTTTTAATGTATTTAGTGTTTAATTTTTATTTAATGTATTCTTATATTAATTTCTAATAAATGAGCTAAAAATCAAGTATTTCTTTGTTTAGTATATAATTAATTATAAAGTTATTATAACTTGGTAAAAAGTTCAAATGTGTGTTAAAATATAACAAACATGTGTTAACTTTACTAAGAAAAAGGTCCACATTTGGTTTAAATGAACTATGACGCATAGTTTAAGAATGGTTAGTTTAAACAGCAACAAAATTCTTTAAAATTCGTTAAAAGTAACGTTAAAAATAGTTCAATACAAACTAACATTTTTTAACTATACATAAGTGAAATTGACTAAACATTTGTTAATTTAAATGATTAGCAAAGGTCAAAATAACTAAGCAATTACTGATGTCATTAGACCAGATGCAAAGTTCTAATTTACTAAGCAAAAGCAAGTGTTAAAGTAACCCAGCAAAATTAATAATATTAAACTTGCGCTTAGCTGGTTGAAAAACAACCGATATTCCTGTTTACGTTAAGTATGTTTTTTGGTTACAATTACCCAGAAATTTTTTTCAGTGAAAGTATATTGATAAAAGCATGAGGCCGTAGGCCGAGGGCTATTATCAATACCACTTGCTTGAGGAATTTTCCAAAAAAATATGAGAATTTATCAACGAACGAGGGGAATTCATTTAGAAAATTTTTTTGCCATTTTTCATTTCTTTATATATTTTTTATGAATTAAACGTTGGCCTACTGCGATATCAGTTAATTATTTTTAAAATTATTTGATAATTTTTAATATCCCGGTAGGCCAGACGTATAACTATTTGTTATTAGCATAATTCAAATGTTATTAGTGAAATTGAATGATGTCATTACATTTTTGAGAATTTCATTGGGTTAAATTAAAATACAATTAAGGCAAAAAATTTTCAACCATAAAAAAATACATCATAGACATCATAGAATAACATTTTCACTTTAAATTTTATACTTTATATATATATTCTTCTCATTCTATTACTATGTATACCAAAATATTTTAAGAATTGATTTTGTTAGAGGAATATTTAACGAACTAAAAGAATTCTACAACAGTTTAGAGAATGCACTGGAAAAAAAATTGAAGCTCATGACAACCTCATCTCGAAGTTGGCAGTTTATTATTCATGCAAAGAAAAATTATTTGAAAACAATTTAACTGTGATTGGGACAACTACACGATAACATTTTCCTAACAACAGAATGAGGTTTATTTAAAATATAAAGTGTTATATCCAATATAACAGTAGTTGAATAATAGTCCAGTAAATAAAGGTCGAAAAAGATCAAAAGCTCGCAAAAATCCTGTCACGGACGGGACCTGGCGGAAATTGTTGGTCTTACCGAGTACTTTGACGTGAGAAAAATTACCTTGGGGTTCCGACCCTGTGAGCCTGGAAAATGGTCCTCAAAATGTCAGAAGTAGTTGCCGGGCCATATCTCCGGAAATATGGCAGTTAGGGCATTCCTGTTTAGCCAGAAATGAAGGTGAGCTAATTATCTACAGAAATGGTCCTAAACATTTTTTTCGCAACATTGATACTTTTTGCACAAACGGGTAGTGAAAAATTGTCAAATTTGAGACCATGAAAAAACGCCAGATTCTCATCAAATTTGAGAACTGAGGGCTTGGAAATACCCACAGCTCCATGTTTTGGCCTGAAAAATTTGACCTGCAAATGACAATGGCTTTCTCGTTGTATTTGCGAAATTATCGCGGCCATATAGGAGCATAGGAAGGATCGGTCACACACAAATTTAAATTATACATGTACTAATTTGTTATGTCGCTGTAAATGCGTTATATGTTGTCAATGTCTAATTTAATAATTTATAATAAATGACGTTTTTATTCGCCTACATATTAAAGTGTTACTTTATTACTGTGATTTACGGCCTAAAAGTGTCACTTTTTAACTATTTATTTTGTTGTCATAGCTACGTCCAAAAAAGTAAAAAGCATTTGCATTTGTTTAAATTCTATGAAAAATAAAATTTTTTATCAAAGCAACCCTTAAATTCAAAATTTCATTATCCAATTAAAATAGTTGTTATCATTTGTTGTCATAGCTACACAATAATTTGAAAAAAATAATTAATATTTTGTCAAAGGTTACTTGTTCCACATATTTTTATTTTAAAATTTATGAAAATTTATAATTTTAATTTAGAATAAACAAATTTTCTTAAAATATTTTGCTTGCGGCGAATAAAAAATAGTATATGATGCACGGACGTAAGCTATTTTGGACTTAATGTGGGTGCAAATCTCGGCTAGCGCCTCGACTCCACATCCGTCCAAAATCTTTAGCTTTACGTCCTAGCATCATAATGTACTATTGTTGACGATTAATACAATAACAATAACAATATAAGTCCACGAGGGACGCGTGAAGCCAGTGTGTGTGTGCCATGTAAGCGCGCCTGCGCGGACCGATATTATACACGTAATATACGCGCCGCCACGTGAAGCAGAAAAAAAGAGGAAATTATCATAAATAATTTCAGAGAAACTTTTTCAATTTTTTTTTTTGTGGATTAAAAACAATGACATTATTTATATCAATGGAAAGCTGAGAACCTCAGCTTTACTTTTATATAAGTAACAATACCCAAAACATTCCTCGGAAAGAAAAAAAAGTTTCTGAAAAATTTGGCCAGTTTTTTTCCCGTGTGGGCGTAAAATCAACTTTTAAAGAGGCCTGGAAATTTCTAAACAATTTGAAAAATACGATCGGAAACTAGACATTCTAAGCTACAAATTGGTGTAACTTATAAGGCACTTTAATAGACAATAAATCTTTTGTTAATGATTTTCCGCGGACTTTCCGAAACTCCATGAAAGTCCTCAAAATGGAAATTAATAAATTCCCATTTGTTTAAAAGTGCGAGAAAGCCACTGTCGCAAACTTTCTGAGATGTTTCAAGACCCCCACAGGTACAATAATCAAGAAAGAAACATATAAAAACACAATTTTTAAAAAAAATATGAATCAATTTAAAACAGCGTCAGAAAACCGGATAAAAAGAAACTTTGACCGCCGTTTGCACTCGCTTACAAACGTGATAACAGGAATTTTATCACAGGATGTGACAGGTACGGGTTTTCTCTTTCACATGAATTTTGAATCATCGAAAAATATTGAATTTTGACCGAGTTATCCGCTAATTTGTCCGCCGCTCCTTAGTAAATACGTGTAAAGCGGCGTTCTGGCTCCATGATGAAGAGAAAAATGCAGGACAAGGTTCGAGTCCGTTATCTCGGAAGCTATCGGGTTTACGATAAAAATGATTAGGACCATTTCTGTAGATAATTAGCTCACCTTCATTTCTGGCTAAAAAGGAATGCCCTAACTGCCATATTTCCGGAGATATGGCCCGGAAACTACTTCTGACACTTTGAGGGCCATTTTCCAGGCTCACAGGGTCGGAACCCCAAGGTAATTTTTCTCACGTCAAAGTACTCGGTAAGACTAACAATTTCCGCCAGGTCCCGTCTGCGACAGGATTTTTGCGACCTTTTAACCTTTATTTACTGGACTATAAAGATAATAACTATTTCCCTGAAAAAAATTTTCTTTGGCCTTATATCATGAATTTTCATTTTAAAGTTTAAGTATTTGAGATTAATTGAACTATATTTTATTTTCACATAAATATTTCGTGTGATTGTCTCAACTTCATCGATTTATAATTGTAGAGTTGTTGAAGCAATTTCGTAGTTTGATTCGCCATATGTGACCGCACGGTGAGGTTGAGAAAACTGAATTTCGATTGGAAATAAGACATGTTTTTTTCAGTATGTATATCATTACAATGGAAGACATACACATGGAATGCATATATTCTATAGCAATCGTGGATAAATATATATATATACAAAATAGGACCTAAGCTGTTCTTTTTCTTCTGAGAAATCATAAACTGAATAATAGCATTGATTAAGTTAATGTAATCAATGAAAGTACTAAATACTTCGTTCTATGTTTTGTAAACAATAATTTTTGAAGAACGAATCAGTTTTGTTTTTAGATCGGTCGTTCTTTTTGTATTGGTCTTTCATTTTCAAACGGTCGTTCGTTCGAATCAAAAATCGGTCGTTCATTTTAAATCGGTCATTTTTTTAACGGAACATTCGGTTTAAGCAAAACAAGTTTTCCTTTTTTATTATTTTTGTATAAAGTCCTTTTGATTATTCCATTCCATTCAGAATGTTTTTTATAAATTATTAACTAAGAAATTCAAAGTATATAAATTATTAACTAATGTGATTTTCTTTTCACTTTCTGAAATCAATTTATAAAATTATGGTCTGAAAAGAACAAAAAAACAAAAGTTGATGTGAAATATGTATGTGTTAGTGCTAAACCGTTATTTGATTGACGTTTAAATTTAAAATATTTCATTTAATGGCATCTTTCGTTATCGAGTTGTAGTAAAAAAAGTAAAGTGTTAAAACATTTATATTATAATTAATTTAGATTAAATAAAGTTTATAAAGATGAGTTTAAATAAGTTTACGTGATTTTTTTAAATATAAAGTTTGATTTAGTTTAGTGTTTAGTGATAATTTCATTAAAAAAATGGAAATAGTAAAAGAATTATTGGCGTTTTCTTCATCTTCGTCTTTTAACGATCATTTGCTGCTTTCTTCATCAGATGAAGACGATTTTATTCAACTACAAAATTAACTGTTTCAAAGAGTTCCAAAGAGTATGGTTAAAAATTTTATCAACGATGTAGTACGAAAATATTCAGATGAAGAAGTATGTTTAAATTTTTCTATTTAATAAATATTATAAATTTCTTTTCCTTAATTAAAGTTTCGACGTAATTGCCGAGTGTCGTGAGAAACGGCTATACCAAGCTCACTGAACGATTTCAAAATTCGGGTTTTTATAAAACTAATACTACGTTCACATTGCCATGATTTTAAACAATTTTTGATTTCAGCTCGATTATCAGCTTGTTTTGATTAATTTTTCCATACAAAACTAAAATCATGTCGAAAGTTGATTTAAATCAAATCCATTCTAAATCACGCTAAGCACCCCTGAATATTTGATTTTCGAAAAAAAAATACAGCCCTACTTCAAAAGTGACATTTAATAAATCAAATATTTTGTTTTGAATTCAAATAAAACGATGGCGATTGCAAAATTTCAATAAAATGTTGAATCATACAAAAATTTTTTTCTTTAGATGGAGGTTTGGACTCAAAAAAAAGTAAAAAAAAACACAAATCTATTTGGATATCTTTAACATAGCTGAAATTAAAATTTTTTTCACAGATTTGGAATATGTGCAAATAGATTTCAAACTTAATCATGTTAATGATAATGTGAACAGTTTTTTGAAATCTTTAATTTTGGGTGATTTCGAGCTTGATTTCATCGTAATATGAACGTAGTATAATAGTCCTGGAAGAGAGAGTGTAACAGCTGACTCTTGCATTTTTGTGATAATAAAACTGCTACAATTTAATTATATTTAAAAAATAATAACCTATATTTTCCTTTAGGTTTGCTAGTAATAAGGAAACATACAGGGAAGTGGCGAACCTGTTTAATGTAACAGTGTCAGCTGCTAAATGCTCATACTCATCTGACCAATTTCCTCGATTTTTTGTACGACATATCTGATCAACACATACAGTTTCCAACTACAGACCATCAAAAACTTTTAAAATCTAGATCATTCGAGAAGGTAACGAAACATGATAATATTTAATGTAAGCAATATTCATTTTAAAGGATGTGGGAGAAATAAAACGCCGAAAAATTGCGGAAGCATTGTAATATTATTTGCATTTATTTTTATATGTTCCAATAGCTAATATAAGTAATAAAAAAATGTTTTAAAATATTATTATTTTTCTTGTCAAAAATAAATAAATTTTATATTAAATTGTTGTGTTCTAGAATTAATAGATCAATTTTTGGCATAACTTCCGCGTGGCGCAATTCACGACTTCTGTTATTTTCTCGTATCAAATTTTAGATTCTTTCAAGTCGCTGGTGTTTAAGAAGTAACAAAACAACTCAACCTGCTAAAGCTTAGTGAACCATTTAGACCCAGGCGACATTCCACCAGAAATTCAGGCACTTTCTCAACCTGAACAACGGTTTTTTGTCTCGGATTCACCCTTTTCTTAAAATTGTCAAGTTTTCTGGATTGTAGGGCAGTACCGATTTAAAGGTCAAGCAATCCTTTTTTTTAACCTTGGACATTTTTGACGTCATTTCAAAACTGCCTACGTTTCTACCTCGATCAACCTTGGATGCTGATATTATAGTAGTAACGGAACGTTTAGAAAATGCAAATTCTACTCGAGACTACACTATTTCCAGAACTAAATTAATCGCAGCTTTAGAATGGGTTAAATCAAATAACCCATTGTACCGAGACGTTGTTATTGATGAAAATGCACACCTTGATGAACGTGATTTGATCCGACTATCAAATTATGCCCCAAGTAATGAAGATACTAAAGGTCCTAATGAAAATGGGGAAATTATATCGGAATATGTGTCTATCGGCAGTAGTTCACGCATTATCCATGCATCGTGGCATCAATTAAAATAAATTAACAAATGTTAAATTCTGTGCTGAAAAATGTGTTGAATTCTTATAAGAACGTGACAAAATAGAATTTCCGACCGACAGTTCAAGGTGTTGATGACTAAAAATTAAAAAATCAAAATAAATCAAAAAAAATTAAAAAAAAATATTCAAAAAAACTTGAAATATTTGAAAAAAAAATTTTTTTTAAGAAACGCTTTTCTTTACTTCATTATTATGCATACTGTAAAAAATTACTAATAAGCAAAAACTAAAAATAATTCCAAAACTCAAATAAATTTTCTAAAAACCTCTGTAAAAAAATTCAAAAATAAAAATAATCCCAAAACTCGAATAGATTTTCCAAAAAATTCTGTAAAAAATTCAAAATCGAGAAAATCTGACACATTCGTTAAAGAAAAGCGTGGGACGCTATTCCTACACGCGAAACATTGACGGAATTGCGACTACTATCAATTGTGATTCTAAATGAATGAAAAATAAAATAAATATGTCATTGCACTACATCGTTGAAAGAAAGTATTCGAAAAATATACACAAAAAAATATAATTCAAAATTCGTATATAAAAACCGCATGCAATTGACAACGTTAGATCCTAAACATGATGCTTTGAAATGCTTCTAGTCACAAAATGATAGAAAGTAAATAGTAATGATAGTAGTCGCAATTCCGTCAATGTTTCGCGTGTAGGATTAGCGTCCCACGCTTTTCTTTAACGGATGTGTCAGATTTTCTGGGTTTTGAATTTTTTTACAGAATTTTTTGGAAAGTCTATTCGAGTTTTAGAATTATTTTAATTTTTGAATTTTTTTACAGAGGTTTTTAGAAAATTTATTTGAGTTTTGGAATTATTTTTATTTTTTGCTTATTAATAATAGATTCTTGTATATGAATAGTAGATTCTTGTACGAGCTTAGAATGAAGGCGATTCTTCACGAGGATGAAGTTTTCCGAAACGAGCGTAGCGAGTGGAGGGAATCATCCGAGTGATGAATTGTCATCATCCTAAGCGAATACAAGATGCTATTTTATCCACGACTGTAAAATATTTCGTTTAATTTCCATTTTTCATGCAAAAATTTGTATCGCCATATTGAAATAAAAACATCAAAGATAGCGAAAAACAAAACAAGTTTGTTGTTTAATTTGTTAGGGGAATATTTAATAAACTATAGAGCTGTTGAAGAATTTTAATCAAATTCACTAGTTGTGGAATGAATACAATTACAATGGAAGTCATACGTATGGAAAGCATATATTCTTTAGTAGTCGTGGAAAAAAGCGTTTCTTAAAAAAAATTTTTTCAAATATTTCAAGTTTTTTTTTTTTTTCAAATTTACGAACGTGTTTCTTTGTTGTAGTGGTAATGTCAAAAAAACATTACGAAAAAATGCACATTTTTTGCGTGAATAGAGCAAAATTTTTGATTTACATCAATGTTTTTGATAGATTTGAGTGAAAAGAATTCGACATGAGAAATTCTTAACTAAGAAATTCAAAAATTTGGGTATTATTTTCACATCTTCATATCCATTTAATGATCATTTTGACTATATGATTGGACGAGCTAACGTACATTGCCCATTACCCGAAATCGAAAGCGTTCAAAAAAGGTTTTTAATTTTACGCTTGATAAATTTTCTTCAAATAACATTCGTCAGGTTTCATTAGAACCTTTCGAAAGTTGATTAGAGCTTTTATCTTTGAAACCGCTCCATAAGAGAAGAAAGGTTGCGTATACCGTGGTATTTGTTTGCTAGAGGTGTTTTGTGTTGTCAGATCCATGGTTCGTCAAACCTACGCCAATGTAACTAATAACAAAATTATAATCGATATGAATGCTAGCATTTCGATTAAAATAATTTGTTTTTCACTCACAAGTTTTTAACTACTTAAAGCGATCAACCTTCGCTTAAATATAAAAGTAATTTTGTGGTTAATAAAAATTAACTACATTTTTTTAACAAGAAAAATTACTTTTCTTAAAATATTTTAAGTTAAAATTAAACAAGAAAACTGAAAATGTATAATCATTATGAGAAATGTGTGTTCAATGTTTTAAGGCTTCGATAAAAGAAAATTTGCCTTGTTTTGGTAACGTATACGACTAAGTGGGTGGTAAATAAAAATACGACACAAAAAGGAGATGTTTTATTAACATTTCATTAAAAATAAAATGGTTTTTTCTTGTTTACATAATTGCTTACACTAAAGGTGCCATTGCGATCTCAAATAACTTGTAGTTGAAATAATACAGTTGAGTTGCTTAGGATAAATCTTATAGCGTTATACTTTCTACAAATTTTTGGTTTGAATTCTTAACATATTTACTGATTAAATTAATTATTGTCACATAACTTTATATTTGCTATTGATTTGCAATACCAATTTCTTTGATTTCTGTAGTTTTAATTTTCTTGCTAATAATATCTTCAAAATTTGCTATACAACACACAATTTATGTGTTGAGTGCAATTGGAATGAAATCGATTTTGTAAGAGATTGCGCAAGAGATTTTGCATGATGAATTTATTAAACCGTATTAATCCTTATTGAGGAGTTTGACTGTGTAGTGTTTAGATTAACACCATGTGTAGTGGTTAGTGTATGTGATTAACACCATGACTATTGTTCTCATGCATACCCTTCACACAAGATGATAAAAATGTATTCAGTATCCTAATGAATAAAGTAAACCATTTTAGATTGTTTTTTTTGGCTCCGACAAATCTTGTTTATCATTTAATCTTTAGATTTGCATATAACTATTGCCCATTTTAATAAGTATTTGTTTAGTATTTTTTTATATTTGTATATATGTACATATTTGAATATATGTATATTCTTAACTGAAAATATAATTTAATCAAATTTTATACAAAATTTTAAATGTTGCTAATGGTTTAAAAGAAAATTCAAATGTAAAAAATGTTAACTATATGGAAAAAGGGCGGTTAAAAACAGATAAAATTGTGGTTAAGTTGAAAATATAAATATGAAATTGAGTTTTTATAGCTAAACTCAATTCTGTATTTCGTATGGAAAAGTGTAAATAGGGTGATTGCACTAACAATGAAGGTCGAATTATGCATGCTATATCTGGGTTTTCTTATGCATATTTATCAGTCAACTTTTATTGCATAGATTTTCACAATCATATCATTAAACGATGCTGTTTTCGTCTTATCATAAATCTTGGGTTTGAATCTTATCCTTACCACGAAACTATAATCAAAAATACATAAACCATCAAACTCTTACATATTTACAATTATACACAAAACATTATACATATCTTAATACGATTTTAGGACGCGTTATTTATATTGTTTTATGTTTCTTAGGTCGCATACAAAGACTCGAGTTTAAAGAAACCCGTATTTGGGTATTTTCGGACTTTCTTAATTTAAACTTATCACTTTTTAAAATTTACAAAAGACACAATAGTTATCGTCTCTGAAGTAATCACCTCGGTTTCTTCTAGTACGCAATCACAATAAAAACAATATGAGATTAGCAACAAAATTAACAAACAATAAATAAAAACATAGACAAAAAATATTAAAATAAAATTAAAAAGATATTTAATTCTACTTAAATAAATATTTAAATATTTTTATATTTTAATTTTATATTTAATTATTATTATAGATTTCACTTCCTGAAATTAATTATCTATCTCTCAATTTGGGAAACATAATTCCTCAACCTTCTTCTAATTCGACCACTAAATCTTACATTTTAGTCTTATCTTAAGGTTTAACCTTATCGTGATTAGGGTTTCTAATCCGGATATCCGGATATCGAATTATCCAGATTATTCGACCATATTTTGACTATTCGATTATCCGGATAGTTTTTTGCAACTATCCGGATAGTTTTTTGCAACTATCCGAATATTAAAAAACCCTTTATTTTATAACAAATAATCAAATTGCGTTGAAAAGTTCAAATAACTATTAACTTGCGTTGCAAAGTTTGTTAGTGCAGTGAAGTGACTACAAGTTCTAAAAATTTATTTAAAACTTTAATGTTTTGAAAACTGTATAATCATCGAATATTTTATGAAACACTTCGCGAATCTGCAGTGTAAAGATATTTTACTAATATTTATTTAATGCTATATTAATTTTAAAAAAATAATGTTTTATAAACTTGTGGACCTGTCAATAAAATCTGAAGTGCTGGCTATTTTTTTAAAGTTTATGAGAGCTGTACTTCTAAATTATGACTCTGAGGAAATCACTAATGAAATTACTATTGAAAGTGAAGATGAAGAAAGTCTAAGTAGTGAAGTTTGTATAAGAAATCGTGACTGCAGAAAGTACTTGATAATGCTATTGTTTTAATTACTCATGTTGAGAAGCAGAATGAAAGAAGTTCCATATTGCTGAAAAAAGATTTCATTTATTTAAATAATTATAAAAAACGGAGGGCAATTTAAATATTCTATATTGTGTATTATTACCAATAAAACCTACATCGACTGCAACGGAGCGGGTATTTTCAATTGCTGGTCTTACCAGGACAAAAATTATAACTCGACTCAATTTCGAGACATTGTAATAATTAATTAATTAATGCAATAATTTTTCTAAAATTTGCATTTTTATAAATGCATCAATAACTTCATTAATTTAAGTAAATTTATCAATAATTTTATTTTTTTATTATTATTATTTATGATTTGTTACTATTTTTGTTATTTTGGGACTATGTATAAAAATTAATTAATAAAGATACACGAAAAATATACATAAATGATTTAAATACCGCAAAGTAAAAAACATGTTTTATTTATTGTTTAATTATCCGGATATCCGGATTATCCGGATAATTTATTGTTTATGTATTCGATATCCGGATAATCAAATAGGTCGGATATTTAGAAACCCTAATCGTGATACCAAGTTTCATCAACATTCATAAAAATTACCGTTTACACTGAAAAAAATAATGATAAACTAAAGCTAGTTTAATTGGTTTTAGTTATAATAACCCCGTTTTGGGTTGATTTGTTACAAATTTACTATGTTTAACTTAAACTGAGCAAGTTTTATAACACAAAACTAGCTAAGTTAATTATTATTTCGATTTTAATAAGAGAAATATGAATTGGGATGTAGATTTTAACTGAAACTGTGTTACTTTAAGTAGGTATTAGAACCAATTCCCTATAAATTGCTGTATAGTACCTGTAGATGATCTTTAGAAGATTGAAACTGGTAGTACGGAAAATAAAAAATAAAAAGTTTTAAAATTTAATTCTAAGTTTTAGTTTTTTTATTAAAGTGAAGAATACTTATTGGTGAAACATACAAGTTCAACAAATACTTTGTAATATATGTAAAATGTTTCATAAATTATTGTTTTCCATAAAGTTAACTTGCACTGAAAAATTAACATATGCGAACGGTTATCATTACTTAAACAATTAGTCCAGTCATTCAACGGAAAATAAGGCGAAACTGTATAATTCTTACAAACAGCACCGATTTGCACAAAAAGTTGGATTAAAGTGCTACTTACCCTCTACTTCGTTCATTTACCCTGTAGGTGGTGTTCGCGAGGGAATATTTCAACTGGTCTTTGACTGGACTAAATATAAAAAAGAACTGTATAATTTTAACTATGCATAGTAAAATCTACTTATGCACCAAAGTTGATATTACCAAGCATCCAGTTTAATTTCAGCCAATTTTTCTTCATGTTTTTGTTTTATGATCATAATACAGTTAGGTTTTCAGAATATTGCTCTGCAGAATTGTATAAAATCAGAAGTTCTTTCATTAAAAATCATTTTAAAGTGGATTTTAAGCAATAATTTGTTATAATAATAATCAAAGTGTTTTTAAGTGAAAGTTTTTATATGTGCTATTATAGTAAACAATTTATTGTTACAGTGGTTAAGGTGCCGAAGTTTAAAAGATTAAAAATATTTTGTTAGTGCTCTTTTATATAAAAGAATTAATACAGGTATTTATTTACATATTCATATATATAATATTAACTGTTTTAATTATTAAAAGCATAAATATAATAAACATATGTATATATAAATGTAAATGTATATATATATATATATATATATATATATATATATATATATATATATATATATATATATATAAATATATATATATATATATATATATATATATATATATATATATATATATATATATATATATATATATATATATATATATATATATATATATATATATATATATATATATATATATATATATATATATATATATATATATATATATATATATATATATGTATATATATATATATATATATATATATATATATATATATATATATATATATATATATATATATATATATATATATATATATATATATATATATATATATATATATTAGGGTGCTTTTTTTTTGGGCGACAATTCTTTTTTCTGGTGCCCCACCAAAATTTTGTTGGAAATACCCAAGAAAACGTCCTCCTAAAATATGAGCCCTCAAAATTAATGTTTAGCACTCGGCATCGGCGTTTGAAGATTTTCCATACAAAATACATGTAAACTATAGTGTTTTTTAAAAAAAAAATTACAGCTCAGCGGCATTTTATACTATTTCAAAAAAGAAAAAAGCCACTAACTCAGGACTAAATTGTCTACAAAAAAGCCTGAATAGATGTAACTGTAACTTACACCGGTGACACAGTGCAGATCACTAAAGTCAGTTTTATGTGTTTTTCTTGTTCTTTTGTTTTTATTTCATAAATGGCTAAAGCTACAGAAAAAATTAACAAAGTTGTAGTTAACTAAGTTTCCTACAAAAAACTAATATTAACCGATTCTCTATGAGTGATATTTCTCGAGATAATAACTTTTATTATTTTAGAACTTGCGATTTTCATAAATTGATGACGAAAATCTCTTAGAACATCCATTTTAATAAAAGCTTATTATCTCGAAAAATATCAATCATAGAGATTCGGTTCTTGTGAGTTTTTTGTAGGAAACTTAACTAACTACAACTTTGTTACTGACATTTTTCCTATAGTTTTAGCCATTTATGAATAAAACAAAAGAACAAGAATTCACATAAAACTGACTTTAGTGATCTGTAGTGTGTCACGGGTGTAAGTTACAATTACATCTATTTAGGCACTTTTGTAGATAATTTAGTCCTGAGTTAGTGGCTTTTTTTCAATAGTATAAAATGCGCCTGAGCTGTAATTTTTTTTAAAAAACACTATAGTTTACATGTATTTTGTATGGAAAATCTTCAAACGCCGATGCCGAGTGCTAAACATTAATTTTGAGGGCTCATATTTTAGGAGGACGTTTTCTTGGGTATTTCCAACAAAATTTTGGTGGGGTACCAGAAAAAAGAATTGTCGCCCCAAAAAAAGCCCCCTAATATATATTTATATATATATATATATATATATATATATATATAATATATATATATATATATATATATATATATATATATATATATATATAAATATATATATATATATATATATATAATATATATATATATATTATATATATTATATATATATATATATATATATATTAATATATTATATATATATATATTATATATATATATATATATATAGAAAGATAATTAATTTCTTATCAATGTCTGTGTTATTCGAAAGTTAGTAAGGTAGTTCAATATGTAGTTATTAGTTAAAGTCATAAGTATCATTAATACTGTATGAATTATTGAATTCGATAAGAATTATTCAATTTGTACGAAATTCATTCTAGTTATTTGTGAATCGTATATTTTCATTCGAATCTGTTTGGGTTTGATCTGAACTTATGTGTTATTGTTAAACTTTTAATCAGCTTTGATCTTCTGGTAGACGGTTCGAACTTAGACCTTCAGTCTTGACTTTAGACTAACATTTGTTAATTATCGATGTTGTATTCTATTTTTCTTAGTGAAAAATCTTGTTTTCATGGTAAGTATTACTTGCTACAGAGTATTATTTTATATAGATTTCGTCTTAAACCCGACAAGGGAGTATTTTATTGAAAGAGATAATTAATAATTAATATATATATATTAGGTGGGCCGCCAAAAAACTTTTAATTTTTTTTTAGCTACGAATTTGTCAGTACGAAATTATTTCTGAAGTTATGATTAATATACGATTTTCTGAGTTAAAGTTAATCGTTAGATTTTATTTTCTTAATTTTGAGAACTGAAAGATGTTATTCGATTTGGAAGTATCCAGTTATTTGTAGGAAATTGAACTCTCTCTATTTGGCGTTACATCAGTGTCAGTCAGTCAGTTCGCTTTAAGGTTCACAGGTCAGCTGGTCGATTAAGCTTTGTAAGAGTGTGAGTTTGCACGACTGCGAAAGATGTTTAGATCGCAAAAGTTTTGAGTATGCGTAGAATCGGTATTGCGGGCTAGAAAACTTGGGCTTAAGTATCTCCTGCATGTCTTGTGACGATGTATTACAGACCTGAGGTATTTGAAGTTTTCTACAGCTGACGTATTGAGTATTTCAAGTTTGTGGCGAGTATTCCTGATGTTGTTAAAACTTTAGTCTTGCCGTGTAATGCATAATCCAGTTCGTTCTTAGCGTAGTCTACGAGAAGGACTATCCTTGATATCGCTTGTTCTACGTCCGAGAAGCACAATATCTCTGCTGCGATAGCCAAGAATTGAACTAGTATTTGTTATATAGTTCAATTTAGGCTTATCGCTTTCTATCGCGTACTCAAGCGCAAATTAAATAGTACGGGTGCGAGTGCATCACCTTGTCGAAGCGGAGCCTGATGACATTGATTCAAAGGTGTCAGAAACTGACCCTTCGTAAGATTATTCTACAGTTTGATCCCGATGTTGTGAGTTTGCAGAAACAAGTTTCTCTGGAAGTAAGCAATATGAGTGCAACCAAGGTTCGATGAGGATTGTCGCGGATGATGCTATCTAGCTTGCTTGAAATCAATGTAGAGCTGGTGAATGCTGATGTTGTACTCCCAACATTTTTCAGAATCATCCTTAAGGTAAACATTGATCTATGGTTGAACGATTTGGACGAAAACCACACTGATAGTCGCCGATGATAGATTCGGCAAACGGGATGAGCGAGCGATTACGACATTAGCTAGTATTTTATATGCAGTTTAAACAGTGCGATTCAACGATAATTTGCACACCTTTAGGCGGTCACCTTTTTTATGTAGCGGAACAATGAGAGCTGTTTTCCATTCAGCAGGTAGTTCTTCTTGGTCCCAGATTGCAAGAATCAGATCATATATACGTGAGACAGAGCTGCTCCTCATTCTTAAGTTAGTTCTGCAGGGATTCCATCGATACTGGTGATTTGCCATTTTTTAATTTTTGATGGCAGCTTCCACTTCTTCTATTGTTGGGTAAGGGACAAAAATCTCCTCACTTGCCGGAGCAATTGCTCGAATAGGATGAACATCGTTCGTCCTATTCAGTAGGTCTTGAAAGTGGGATCGCCATACTTCCAGCACATCACGTTCACTTGTTGTAAGCTCGTTGTTTCCATTTTTGATGGCTGTATATCTTGGGTGGAAATCTTGGTCAGATCCGCGCATTGGCAAAACACTTCGATTCATTAGCCGCATGTTGGTTGATGTTTTCGATACAGTTCTTCATGTGTTCGCGTTTCTTTTCGTAGAGTTTTGCTGAGGCTTTTCTGGCGCATAGATAATCAGTTTGGGAGCTTCGGGTGTTTCTTGTTAACCATTTTTCTCGCAGTTTTTGTTTGTGCTCAATGCTTTCGCGGCACTCGTCATCAAACCATTCGTTACGTGATTTCGGTGGTCGTTTTCCGATTGTAGTTTGTGCTGCGGATATGATGGTTGATTGAAGCGTTTGCCATTCTTCTTGTATGTTTAATGGCATCTCAGATGGGATGTCATGCTCTTCTATGTTTTGCGTTACAATTTCCTGATATCTATTCAGTGTTTCCAGGTTTTTAAATGCTTCGACATTCCAGCGCACGGTCTTTTTTGCTTGCCTATTAAATGTAGATGATAATTTGCACTTATACTTAAAGATGACAAGCATATGATCGGTGTCCATATCAGCACCTCTGTATGATCGAACGTCAGTTACACTTGTAGAAAATAAAATTTTTTATTTTTATTGAATAATTGTTAGAACACAACTTTGATTATTTTACATTACCTAATAACCAACTTTAAATAAGACACTGGGATTTTGAATATCGCTACGCGCGTACCTTAATTTTAAGCAATAATGAATTGTGGATCGTTTTTTGCAAGTAACAAATTTGGGAAGTAAAAATGATAAAAATAACGAACAATATGTTGTTTTATGTCTTTAAGGCATTTTTTTGTAAAAAAACTATAAAAGATTGTGAAAGTCATCATGTATTATTTTAGGTTGAACTTTAACTGCGAATAACTTTTAACCGAGTTGACTTAGCGAAAAATTATCTCAGACCTTTTTTGTAGGCCGTTCAATTTCCTACAAAATTATGTATTTACTTTTACCACAGAATAACTCGTTGAGATACATCAAAATTCGAAAAAAAGAAAAAAATTTCCCGTATATATGTATATATATGTATATATATATATATATATATATATATATATATATATATATATATATATATATATATATATATATATATATATATATATATATATATACGTATATATATATATATATATATATATATATATATATATATATATATATATATATATATATATATATATGTATATATATATATATATATATATATATATATATATATATATATATATATATATATATATATATATATATATATATATATACGTGTATTTAACGATACTTTGAAAAGTTAGTCTTTGCTTACGGGTAATATTCTGAGCCGAACGGTTGAACGGATGAACGGTTTGGAGCCATAACAAATGAGCCATACCAAGTAAAAATTTACATAATTACATAAAATGTGGGTCCATTTTGGTAAAGAGCTAGTAAATTCATTACAGTGGCTTTGTTAAGTGCGTTTTTTAAAAACATTTGTTTGCGGCTTAAGAAGAAAAATTTATTTATAAATATTATTAAAGTATATTTTTAAATATTGCATTTTAATTCAAAAGTGACAAAAGCACACAAACAGTGAATAATATGGAAAACCATAATAACACATATAAAAACTTTATATTATGAATAAATTTATTCGTTTCTATCAATTGTCGGTCAGTGATATAAAGAGTGCTTGTCTTAAAGGTAAAGGTTTGTTTTCGAACAAGCAACATTTTTTCCATAGGCAAACCATTTCGAAAGGGTCAAAAGCAAGACCTTTATTTTATATTTTGAACAAAGCCAATACTATGGTTACGCCTTTCTAAAGCTTATAACAATTTTATTTATTAATAAATTATTTTACTTAGGTGTCGCCCAATGTTTCTCAACTGATATAAGTATGGAAAAATGCGCATTATTAAAAACTAGACTAATGCATATGCGCGGACTCCTTTGTATGAAGCAATTAATATATGGAAAGAGACGGCATGCAAAAGAATCGAGGAAACTGTTACAAGTAGAGACGATTCAAATATGACTACCATTTTCGAAGAATTGCCATTATTTAAATATTTTCAAGCTCCAAAACTGATAAATTACAACATTTTCAAGAATCACAATTGATTTGAGATTTTTCTGATGAAACCAATTGTGGATATTTTTTATTGCAGATAACCTACGATTGCTTAAAGAGATATCTGGCACATTGTAGTATATATGAGAAGTGGGAGTAGTTCCTTAAAGTTGAAAAACATTTCAAACTAAATTTAAAAGAGCCTAGAAATAAAGCCTTATTTGAAAGAGTCCAAAAGTCAAAACAGGAACTAACAATAGGTAACATATTTTGTAACCTTAATTTTTATTTATTTTAATTTATCATAATATTAACCACTCACTTAATGTTTGCTTCTCAAATTTAGATACATACAATTTACAAATGATATATTTCCTACCAGCTATATGCTTATACCAGCCCTTCAAAAAATGAATCAGAAAGTGATCTACAAAAAGCCTACTATTTCTGATTCGCAGAATAATTTTATAATTAAGGCAGAAGATAGTTCTGATTTAACAAAAAAATTGGACTTGATACGGAAAGACAGCAAATTGAAAAAGCAAAAAGTGCAACCACTACTAGGTGTCATTGGAGATGATTTAGACTTCCACCAATTTTTCGTAATTTTGGACAATCATAAATTTAAGTTTGGATGTTTTTTAGAGGCTCTCGATATATGCTTCAAAATCTTCCACATTTTCGATCTGGAATACCCCAAAGCTGCTTATAATCCGTGGATGTTCATCCAAATGTTTTTTTATAATATTGCAACAAAATATGATGATCATATTCCAGCAGTACTGACTTTATGCCACGATCTAAAAGAGTCAGCGTAATATTATTTATAATGTAATTATTAAACAGTAATAATTTAATACTCAATATTTCAATATAATTTTAAAATTTTATTATAATCTATATAATGTACATATTTTTTAAATATAAATTTGTAATAAATGAATTAAATAACAAATAGTTTTTGGTTTATTTTCAAAAGTTCACACAACACATAAATTTTTTTTAAAATTGACAAAAAGGATTGGTTGTTGTGTATTTCAATGGTTTACTATCACGAGCGGTTCTCCTATTATAGATAGGGGTAGTTTTAAAAATTACGGCTTTCATATATGTTCAATTTAATATATCTCAATTGAAATTTGTATTTTGTTTTAAAGGTAAAAGTGAGTCCTTTCCAAAAAAAAAAATTAAAAGTTACAATTTTTTATAATTTATTATTACAAAATAATAAGGGATGTTGATATATTCTTTTATTGTTATTTGTTCATACAAACTTGAGTCAACTGAAGTTATATCATTGTTTTTCCACATAATTTTTAAAAATGATCAAAATTCAACATTTTGGTATTATGTAGAAAAATAATGAAGTTTTATAATTGTGGAGAAAAAAAATCAGGTATATCAAACCGTCGAACTCTTATTATTTTATGATTTTTTTATAAAAATTACCAAAATTTGTTATTTGGACCTTAGAAAAACCTCACATTTACTTTTAAGACAAATAAACATTTTTAAAATCCTTCAAGTAGTTCATTAAATACATAAATTTGAACATACATGAAATCCGTAGTTTTTAAAAATATCCCTAGTATGTATATATAAAACCTATAAAGGAAAAACAGCTCGCGGTAAAAAAATTGTTAGTCTAAGAAATGTGTTTTTTTTTCTTCCACTGTAAAAAACTTTAAGCAAATCAAAGAATGTGTGGCAAAACGATGTAACGAATTGTCTGATTTTGACCAATGTCGCAATGTTTACTTAACTAAAGGCTTGAAACCACATATAACAGAAACAGAAACAGAATTTCATACAAATTTTACAGAAACAGAATTTTTTCCTGTCAAATTTGTATGAAATTCTGTTTCTGTTGTATGTGAATGCGCGGCTTAAGAGGTAGTTTAACATATGGTTGAAATCAACTATTACGCAAAGTTGAAGAATGGTTAGTTTAAACAGGCAACTTCGTTAAAAATGACCTTTGGAATAGTTGTTTCATAATTTTCAAAAGTTACCTTAACTTAGCAATTCTTTTGAAATTTTCTTAAATTTACATACACGCTTCGTTATGTGAACGTTAGAAACGTAGTTTAATACAAACTAACGTTTTTTACTATAGGTGAAAATAACTAAAAAATTGGTTTAGTTTAAATGATTAGCAAAGGTCAATACAACATGCAGGTAATAGTTGATGCCATTAGTTAAAATGGACTAGATGCAAGGTTAAAATCTACTTAGCAAAAGTAACGTTTAAATTAACTCTAGCAAAATTATTAATATTAAACTTGTGCTTAGCTGGTTGAAAAACAACCGATTTGCTTGGTTTATGTTAAGTATAGTTTTTGGTGACAATTACCTATATTTTTTTTTCAGTGTACAGCAACAATATTCTTTAGTTGGAAGATTTCTAAGCCGTGCTCAAAAAGGTCATTAGTTGATTATAGAACTGCCACTAAATCAGCATTAAAGTAATACCTATAACAGTTGATTAAATTAATTTTTTTATTAAATTATTAAATTTAATAATTTAATAAAAAATTTTTCAAACAACTTTTATTTGAAATACAAATATCTGACGCGTTTCGGATATAAAATATCCATCGTCGGTGAACGAAATTTATATTTATGACAATACTATTTAAAAATTTTTGTTTGTTTTTAAAAATATGTATACTAGATTAAACATAAAAATCAAAACAAAAATGAAAACGAAAAACCTTAAAACTATAGAATATGGCAAGAACAAAAAACAATAAAGAAAGGTATTAATTTACAATTAGATTGTATAAAATATTAGAACTAAGTGAAAGTTGTTCATTCAAAATTAAAAATGGTGTCTTCTTGATAGCTTTATATATTTGAAACTCTTCCATTGAATCCATGAGAGGGCCTTTGTTACAAAAATGTAAAACTTCAAAATTATTTTCAAAACTTGTATATGTATGATTTTCCTTGATTAGATGTTGAGCAAAAATTGATTTTATATTAAGAATTTTTTTCTTCTAGGTAAAAGTTCTAAAAATCTTTTGATAAATTTTCTACCTGTTTGGCTAATATAAAATTTATCACAGGAATCACAATTTATTTGATATACGCCAGAGCAATCTTCTAGTTTAGATTTTTCTTTGAATTTGAAATTTCTATATAGATTGTTAATTGTTTTGAAAGAAATTTTAAATTTGTATTTTTTAAATTGATTATCTATTATGTTGGGAAGTGAATTAGTGTAATTTATGGAAATATATTTTAAATCTGTATCAGTGTTCAATCTGTTTATAGACCTATGATTTTTTATTCTTTTTGAATTTCGAATTAATATTTTATCGATAATATTTGGGTTGAATCCATTTTTAATAGCTATAAATTTAATTGTTTTTATTTCGTTCTGGAAATTTAAATGATTCATTAGAATAGTAAGTAATAGTAGTAAGTAATTTACAAATGAATTGTGAGTTGACATTTTTTGAGAATATGGATGGTGTGAGCTAAAGTTAATTGTAATATCAGTTGTAGTAGGTTTTCAATAAATTTTAAACTCAAAATTGTTATTATTTTTTGATATGGTCAAATCCAAAAAATTTAACATATTGTCTTTTTCAATTTCAAGAGTAAATTGTATCTTTTTGTTAATTTTGTTCAAATAATTATTTTATTTGATAAATATGAACGGCAACATGAAATGAAATAATATTCCTATTTTTTCATCATAAAAACATCAATTTATAGTGTTTTTCTGCTTCTATTCTCTATATAAGAGCGTTGCCGAGCTAACCAGCTTCGAATATGCACTACGGTCATTGGCAATAGCGCTATAATCCGTATCCAATTGTAGTCGTGGTCTACCTCACGGTCGCTCACTCCCTGGGGTATCTACGTACATTTTTTAAATTTATAGTGTTAATGAGATCAAATAGTACAAAAATAAATTTGTGCAAATTAAAAAATATCGGAAAACTGTGTATCTGCCATCTCTTGCAAATATAGGTAACTAAAATAAATATCTACAGATCACTAACCTTGCACTCGATAAGTATATTGATTATATTTGTTATTTTTGGTAAAAACAAAAAATCTTCTAAAGGAATTTTAGAGAAAATGAAAAATTATTTCGAATTGCAAAATTCAAGTGATTTCCAATATGTACTTAAGCTTAATTTTTCACAAAAACCAATCCGATATATTGGTTATGTTATTGTTAATTTTACGTGTTAAAAGTCCAACTTTAAGCCTGACCCGAATGAATCAAATGCAGCTAATTTTGTTCAATTAAAGAAGAACCTGTCTAGCAACGTAACAAAAAATTGATGCTTTCGACTTTTAATTAGATGTGTCCAGTCCATCGAGCGTGAGATCTAATATTTATTTGTGTTAATGGCTCTATTATCGCTTTCTAGAATTTTAGTTGATTCGTATGGAATCGTTAAGCATGCAAATAATACTCTGTGAAGTAAAGAACATTACTTTATCGAGAAATATTGATGTCCATTGTCCATTGCAAATTACAATATGTCTATATCATAATTTTTTTTCCATATGGACAGGATAGTCAAAATATGAACAGGTGGGAGTCCTAGACCTACGTTTAAAAATGTTTTTATGTGTTATGTTTTTATGAGTTAATTGTTTCTAGACAAAACTGTTTTCCGTTATCTGTTGGTCAAAATCGTCTTTTCCACTTGTAAAATCGGTTCAGGAGTTTTCTATTATAGACATATGTACAAACATGGCTTTTGCTTATTTAAACTCGGATTGTTCCAAAACGTCGAGAAATGTAAAAAAAGGCAAGTGCGAATATAATTCGCTCGCTGAGGGTTCCGAGTACATAAAATTGGAGCAAACGACGGTTTTTTGTTAGCATAGTTTTACGCTGGGTTGCATCTTACCTAAAGCTGTTTATGGTGGCTAAAGAAACCTTCAATAACGCCAACTTATAAATTATATATTGTTACGTTTTTCCAACCTTACTTCGAATTGGCCTTACTCTCAATTCGATAAACGCAATTCCCAATCTCTTATGAGTTCGATCACTGATTAGTAAGCACAAACACCAGGTTTTATTAAGTATTCAACTCCTTAATTGTTCCACAACAACAGGAAACAATACAGCGAACAATATTCCTAACTAGAATATTCTTTCAACAGCTTCAGAAACTCCAACGGTTTATTGTAGAAATTTCCAATTCACAACGTTCAAAATAATACACAAAATATTTCTACTTAATAACACTTTAAACTTTATTCACAAAAACTAATTTTAAATATCACTTTTATAATTATAACTTCACTATCGCAGGTTTAAAATAACACTAATTCAAAATTACAAGAGGCAATTTTCTTATATACCTTCTGCAATACTTCTAGATAATTCGACATCACTTTCCGGAAACCTTGAGAAAATATTAGAACATTCGATCATTTTACGTTATGTTGATTTGATTCATAAAATCGTTTATGTTGACCCTATTTCTAAGAAGAGACAACAACAACAATATTCATTTCATTAATTTGTTTGTTGTGTTTTGTTGATTTTATTTTCCTGGAAGTGGCCGTAGTCGTCTAGATCTTTCTGTAATCGTAACAATATGTTGGAAAATATATTATCAATTGTTGTAGCTTCAACTGTTGCTGGTTCTTTAATTTTTCTTTGTAAATTTTTTTGTAGAAAATAGTTTGAGAGCCAGTTTTGAGGATTTTTAACGAAACCAACATTACAGTCACCTATCACAATAGTTGGAGGAAAAAGTGTCGTCATATTATTGCCAACGAGTGCATTGTTAACACAGTCGAGTGATTTGTCTACTGAACATTGGGGAGATCGGTATACCAACAGGATTTGAACTTCAGCTAGTTGAACAATCACAATGACTGCCAGCAGAGCTAAAATCGAAGTGATGGTGGCTACTATTTTTCTGCACTAGTGGTACTCTATCAGACCTAACGAAAAGAACAGATCCCCAACCTCGATCTACTTGACTGTAACAATTTTAAACTTCAGACAAATTTTTGTTTGGCCGAGTTTCAAAAATGAAAACAAGCAATTTCAAAAATGTTTCTAATTAGTTATCAACTAATCGAACATTTGCAACGCAACCCTAATAAATGATAATCTATCGAATAGCAAACACGTATGTTATCGCATAATTTTTCAACCTAACGCCTTTCGCCTGAAGTTGAGTTCATCTGACTTGTTAAACTTGTTTGATCTAATCTGATCTTGTTTGTTCATTTCTATATTTCGTTTGACTAAATATTTTACTATAATACACATTTCCTACAACGTAGCAAAATTTATCCTCTTCTACGATTATTTTACGTGAATATTTAATAACAATAATTTTTTTCAAAATTTCCACTCTCAACCCCCTCAAAATAACATTTGAAGTGATGAGCAGACGGCTATAGTTTTCTTTCAACGGCCCATGACCATGAATTTTTCCAAATTTTTTCTTGTGTAATGTTCGAAGTTAAGGGTGGGGGTACAGGAAAAAATACACTCGTTTTTGACAATATCTAAAAAACTAAGCAGTCGAAAAATCAATGAAATTTTTTTTTAAATATTTTAACCTTTTTCGATTTTTCTAAACCAAATTCGATTCCTTGCAAACAACTTTTGTTTTACTATCTCCTTATCTATGTTCATAAACATAGATGAAAACAAATTTTTTTGTTATCAGTAGGCGTGGGAAAATACATTTAAAAACTGTAGAAAATTTCAACTTGATGGCACTTATAGTTTGTGAGTAAATCGATTATGTAGAAATTCGGACGAACACCGAAAATTCCCATATTGGTTTTTAATTTTTTAATGTACGAAACCCTAAACGAGAACACATACAACACATTTTTTTAGTTATTAAATTCATTTGAAATAAATACGAAATAATTATTATTTTGTATTTATTTGTTTGATCGCAGACGTTTTAAGTGTTGGTAAAATATTATGTATTCTGTAGGAACACCAGTTTTGATATTCTGCCTTTACCTACATTCAGCTTTCCTTTACCTGCATATCGTTATCTCTATAGTTTTCCTTTAATCCACGGTCTCAGATAACGTCTTTTGGCATGAGAGAAAATTTCACCGATTCTATTGCAATCTAATTTATTTTACATTTTATTTTTGGTAGTGTTACCGCAAATTAATTATCTTAACCTAATAATTCAATATGTTCTTCTACCTGATTGTAAACGATAAAAATTGGCTTTGTTTTGATAAAATTTACAAGTGTTTCTTAAAATTTAATTTTTTATAAGTTCAGTTTATTTATTTTTGATCACGTTTTACATTATTAGTACTATAATTTCCTTTATCTTATCCATTAATCAATTCTAATATAAAAGTAAGTTGATAAATAAATTTTATACATAAGAAGATTAAGTCGATACCCAAAATTAAAGACTGCATCAATTAGTATATTTAAAATTTCGTGGATTAACTCAAATCCAGTGAAGCTTTCATTTCTTTACTGACATTCGCTGAGAAAAACATATATATGTTATGTTACAACAACCTAAACACATGGATCAATTTTTTTTCATCCAACCATCGCGATCAAAAATAAGAAAAAAGGGAGAACCTACACCTTACTGATTTGAGGTTAACCAAAAGAATGAAATTAATCTCCAAATATAAAATATAAATCGTGAAACATTAGGGGAAAATGTGAAAATAGAAAAAGTTTGTAATACTTAGGAGATAAAACGAAATACATTATTGGAATAATTGTGATGGATGGGATTACCTTGGTATAATGGATTTAGCTAATATATTTTTTATGCCTAAATATAAATTCGCTAAAATATTTGGAAAAATATGTTTTTTAATTACAATCGACAAAAATGAAAAACAATTTGATCCAGATGGAGTGGACGAAAATTGATAAAATGAGAATTACTTAAGGGTCATAACTTTTTAAAGTAAATTAGATTTGAAGTATACATAAGTATACTTATGATACTGATGCAAAGATAGATTGTTTCTGTAAAAGTAAAAAATTATGTCACAGAGTTTAAAAGATTATATATATGAAAAACAGTGCTTTTTTTAACTTAGCAGAAATTGACATTTTCTATAATTTTACATTTACCAACTTTACGCAATTAATTTTAATCCTATCATTGAATAAATGTCAAAAACTGAAGCAATTAATTTTATATATTGATGACGTTTGATAATGTTTATATATCAAACTAGTTAACGACAGGTCTATTTCGAATTTTACTCTAAAACAATATTTATATTTTCTATCAAACATAAAAATATATTTTGTATCAAAAATATATTCAAAGCCGAATTAATTAAATATACGAATATTCCCAAAATTGTAAATACATGTTAATTAATTTTACAAAAGCTATTCTAAAAATATGAAGAGGCTGAAATCTCACAGCTCTGAGATATCAAGACTTCGGTTTTGGTTAAGGATTTTGATATAGTTTTCGGCATAGAACATTTATGAGGACATAGTTTTTAGCTATCGGCAGCGATGTATATCAAACATAAAACTCTTTGTCCGCACTGGAGGGATCAGTTTTTATTGTTTTGTAAGATTTGTTTTAAATTTTTTTTTATTTTACCCGTAGGTAGATCAAGGGTGTGACAACCCCGCGTACTCCGGTCCCTGCTATTGACATACGAGTTAACGTGAGATATCACATACCACTGGCAATAGCAGTGAGATATCACTAGCCAATGTGACATCTTAGGGGTGGTGGCGGATGAACTGTATTCAGTCAACGGTACCCTCAATCTTAGCTGTGAAATAATCCTTGATGATGAGACGCTATTGCTTCCTCGAAAAACAAGCCTTCATATAACTATGTGTGGGCTTTTATCATTAAGAAAAACAGTGCGTCACAGGATCAAGGAATATGGAACCGGTTGGATAAATGGCAACTACATTTTTGTTTTGTTTTAGCAGATTGTAAAAATTGTAAAAATTTGCTATTTACTTTTTAATTTACTTTTATTTTCTCTATTCTATTATAAAATATTGGACTGTGTCATATTTTGTCAGTGATAGGATTTATTGTTTAGTTATGCATTCTTTAACAAAACATTTAAAAAATAAAAAAAAAAGATTTACGTCCATCAACACCTTTAAACGTATGTTGTTGTGGGACCTTTTTCTTAAAAGGTTTTTATGTGTTATTGTGAGTTGTGACACATATTGTAATTCCTACTACACAACACATTTTATTAGAAAAAAAAGTACAAGTATTTTATCTCTGTTTAGAAATTTATTACAAAACTAGCACGAACCATCAATTCGTCGCCGGAAAATTATAACAGATCATAAATTAACATAATTTAATGAAAAGATGATGCACTCAGCAAACTACTCAAAAACCTCTCGATTTAGCGTTTCGAGAAAATATTACAAAATCACACTCATATTTTTTTCAAAATTCTAAAACTATTCTAAAAATTAAATAAAATCAAACTTTTTTCAAAATTCTAAAAATATTCCAAAAATTATTACAAAACCAAACATTAAAACTTGTTTTCAAAAATTCTAAAAATATTGCAAAAATTATTACAAAATCAAAAATAAAAACTTTTTCAAAATTCCAAAATTATTTCAAAAACTATAACAAATTCAAAAATTTCCATGTCTAATTTCAGGTTCAATTACATTTACGTCGTACCAACAGATAAATTTTTTTTTCCAAAAAATTGGCTAAAAAAATAATTGAAATCATTTTTTTGACACACTTGACAAAATTTTTTTTGACAAACTTATAATAATAATAATAATTTCATGTTCATTACATTTCATTTCTTACAAATAACTAATTTTATTTTTTTCTAAAAAATAAATGAAAATCATTATTTTGACACACTTGACATTATTTTATTGACAAACTTATAATGCCATAATTCTCTACAATAATAATAAATTTGCGTGTCATACAAATAATAAATTGTTTTATTTTTCCCCGAAAATTGGGTAAAAGAATAAATAAAAATCTTTCTTTTGACACACTTGACAATAATTTTTTGACAAACTTATAATGCAATAATCTAACATCAAGATTTCTCCACATTCCATGTTACTACTAATTTTCTCTTAAAATGAACATTTTTTAAACAAAAACAATGTAAATTTTCTTGTTTTGACACACTTAACGATTTTTTGACACACTTCATGTGTGTTCAATTACATTTCATGTCATCCAAATAATTATGTACTTTTATGTTTTATATATTTCTAGTCGAAAAACGAAGTGATGTTTCCCATATTATGTTTCTCAAAAAAATTGGGAAACAAAATATATGAAAATCAATCTTTTGACACACTTAACGATTTTTTTTTACATACTTCTAAAACAATAATCAAGGTCCTGGGTCTTACATATGGATGTCAATCATCCAGATTTCTCCAGATTCAAATTTACTACTCATTATCACTGAAAATAAACGTTAATTAAGCATAAATATCGCAGGAGGGATCGATTTCGCAGGAGGGATCGATTTTGATCGATTATGATCGATGTTGATCTACGGGTCTGACTACCCTGCGTACTCCAGTCACTGCCATTGACATATAAGTTAGCGTGAGATATCACATACCACTGGCAATGGCAGGAGATATCATTAGCCAAGATGATATCTTAGGGTGCTGGCGGACGAACTTTAATTAGTCAACGGCAGCACTTCCAGTCTTAGCTGGGCAGCGTTCCGTAGTGGTACCGCTCATTATCTCTTCCGGGGAATAGGACCAACACGTAATTATGTGTGGGCTTTGTGCCTCGATTGAGGTGGTGGGCGGTGCGTCTGGGGTGCGCTGCATCAGCTGGATTATTGGCATTTAGTTTTGTTTTTTTTCCGCAAATTTCTCACAATTTGTTTTTTCACTTATTATTTTGTTATTATTTCCGCATCTTATCATGAAATATTGGCATATGTCATATTTTATTGTATGATAGGATTTTTTACTTAGTTATGCATTTTAAAATAAAACATAAAAAAATAAAATAAACCTTTTGATATATATATGGCAGTACAACCGAAAAAAATAAGTCTGCAAGTGGTAAAGCAAATTTGCGCAATCCATCCGCCCATAAAGCGGCACGTCCACGGAATTTGCAGGGACAAGACATATATGAATCAATAAAAAATTTTAAAATACAAGTTCAAAACATCTGTGGATTGAACGCTAACCATGAGCACGTGCAACATCATCTTGAGCACGACAAACCGAACATTCTATTCCTTACAGAAACACAGAAACACTCTTTACAGTTTCTGAACATTTTATCTTTATAGAATCGCTTAATTCCAAATATAGGCTCGAATCAGCTTTCAAACTCCATCAGGACGTATGCGCATTCATTCATGAGAGTGTTGCGTACACGGGCTTTCCAAATTTTGAACTACACGGTGACGGCTTCAATACAATGGTTTTAAAGATTTGTCTTCCAGAAATGACTTTTTTTACAATAGCTTTATACCGGTCCCCCAACAAATGTAACCCAAACTTTTTTAATATACTGACAAAAATTGTGGACCAGATTAGAGCAAAGTCCCCTAATTGTGAAGTTATCGTTACCGGTGACTTCAATGTCCGCAACAAATCATGGTTGGAATTCTCCAAATCGACCGACGATGTTAACAATAGTGGAAAACTGGCAGAAATTTTTGCCGCGTCTCAGGGCCTATTCCAAATTGTTAAAAACCCGACTTTCACTCCCCGTAATGGCGGGATAATAGTTTTCTTTTAGATCTCTATCTTACCACAATGCCAGATATTACGAGTGTCGATGTCGCGAAAGGTAGTATTGGAAATTCTGATCATTATTTAATCTCATCAGTTATCAAAACTGATTTACTTAAAACTACAGCTTCGAAACCCCGTAAAATATTTTACTACTCAAAAATGGATAGGAGTGGTCTTCAAAATTTTTCCATGGTTTCCCTTTCGACCGTCATTGTTTTTACACTGACAATGTAAATGTTTCTGCTCAAAACTTTACAGTAACCATCCAATTTGCTATCAATAAATTTGTCCCTTCTCCATAGTAAAACCCAAACAAAAGTACTTGTATTCGAAAGCTGCCAAAACGGCACTTAGAAACAAACGTAGATCATTTAATATTTGGATTCATAACAAAACTCCCACTAATCGATCCCAATATCTAAAGGCCAACAAAATATCTAACCAGATTATCTCAAACGAAAAGTCTGAAATTAACAGAGCGAAAGCTTCAAAACTTACGACTATGTCTGTTTCTGACAAGAGTTTCTACAGTGCCATTAATTCTTTAAATTCTGGTACAAAATTGTCTATTCCCCCTATTATTGATGGTGATTTAATCGTCAATGATCCCGCAAGAAAAGCTAACTTGTTCGCTGAACGCTTTGCTCTGAACTCCACTGTTTTGGAAACTCCTAAAGAAATACCCCAAATCCAGTCTTCAGGAGTTAATATGAATGAACTTCACTTTTCAAATGACCTACTCTGGAACGACCATGTAATGGCGATGGCAAAAAGCGCGTCTAAAAAACTCGGCCTCCTAAATAGATGCAAAAAATGTTTCACTCCTTACCAATTGCTCCATGTTTATAAGTCCTATATTCGTCCCTGTATGGAGTACTGTTGTCAAGTTTGGGGTGCTGCCTCTGTTTTCATCTTGGTCCTCTTGGACTATGTTCAAAAGCGGGCTGTACGAATTGTGGATGATCGAGCTTTGACATCAAAACTTGATTCCCTACAACATCGTCGCACTGTTGCTGACTCGTTGTTTTTTACAAATATCGTCATCAACAGTGCTCAGATGAAATCAGCGGCATCATGCCTCAAACTTATTATTACCCCCTTTCCACTCGGCAATCGGCTACCACAACCTGTGAAACAGTAAAGATCCCGCGCTGTCATACTGGCAGATCGCAGAGAGACTCCTTTGTCCGAACTGCGTACAAATGGAATAGTTTGCCGGAACCCTTAGTCTTAGGTGGCTTCAACCCGCAGAGGTTTAAAGAAAGCGTTAATCAACACCTTAGAACGCCAGTTGTTGTGGGACCCAGGTCTAGACCTAGGTCTTAAAAGGTGTTGTTGTGACACATATTCTAAACCCTATTACACAACACATTTTATTAAAAAAAAAATTATGAAAATTTGCTATTTTTGACGCACTTAATGATTTTTTTATACACTCCGGTACAGTTATCAAACACATGGTATTTTTAGAAAAAGAAAAATTTTGAAATCCCTCCAGCGGTTTTCTAGATTTAGTAGGTAATGACGAACGGACGGCTATTATGATTTTGTGGAAGTAAACCTTATTGTTAACACTTTTTCATTTATTTGGTAAAAATAAATTATCCGGTGGTCCTTTTCCGGTGCGTCGTGAAGGTATTCTTTGGAATTATTTGAAAATAATAAATTATTTTAAAAAAAAATGTCAATTTCTTTTATTAAACTTTTTTCTCTAATTCCTAATTCACAGAGGGTGTATGTAATACGCGCATTGGAATGGAATTTAATTTATCGTAGTTTTTAAACAGAAACAGGATTTTTATAGCTATTTATGTACCAAGGGCGTTATGTAGGTTATTGCGCCCGGAAAGCGACGTAATCTAGCCCGAGGGCCTCTGGCCCGAGGGATGGATGCCGCTTGATGGGCGTAATACCCAGTAACGCCAGTGGTGCATACAAGATTTTATGCTTCACTCAATAAGCTAAAAACTAAGAAAGAATTTAATTTGTTAGTCTATACTGATATGCAAAAAAACTACAAATTTATCCTAGTATGCCAAGAAAATAACTATTTTGAAGCTTAAAATAATTATTTGTTGTTTGTACGTTCCAAGTAAACAAATTTTCCTAAATTTTGTAGCGTATGGCAAAAACATTGTATGACGTTTAAAATAATTTGATAATTTTGGAAAACTATATCAACATTTAATAACTAAAATATTGCTAGACATTTTTAAACAAATGTAAAAATCTTTTACTAGCTTAAATTGAATAAGAATTATTTACATTTTGTACACAAAACTACAATAAAAATAATTTTATTTAGTTTTTTAGCGTCTTAATAGCGGGCGTTATGAATTCATAATGCCCTCTCATAACATCCCGGTTGTTATGAATGTGTTTATATATAGCGTATCCTAGACATTATAACAATTTTATATCATTGTGAAGCATAAAAATATTTAACTACAAGGAGTTTTGAATAACACAATCAAAATATTTGCTTTTCACAAATTTCATTATATTTAAATATTTATAAATTAATAGTTGGAAAGAAAACTTTGAATTTATAACATTCAGAAAAAAAAAGTAAAAGAGTAGGCACTGAGTAGGGTTTACCCTATTATTCAATTGAATGATTTTTCGATGTAATGAATTTTCGATGTTATGATATTTTGACAGTTAAATTTTTTTATTCTATTTTGTAAAATTTGATCATATGATTTTTCGGTGAACCAATATTTCCTGTACAGAAGAAATTTCAGTGCAACGACCTTTCGACGCAGTGACTTTTCGACAGTGTGATCTTTTGTTGTTGTGATTTTCGCTGTTGTGATATTCGGCTGTTTGATTTTTCGATAGAATGAATTTTTATTTTACGATATATTGATATTAACATTTGTAGATAAATATTATTTTATTTTAAGTTTTTTAATTAATTGTCTGACGAACCCCAAACAACATTTTTTAGTCAAAAAATCTAATTTTGCAGCCCTG
Organism: Diogma glabrata; assembly: GCA_963693315.1. Taxonomy (NCBI): domain Eukaryota; kingdom Metazoa; phylum Arthropoda; class Insecta; order Diptera; family Cylindrotomidae; genus Diogma; species Diogma glabrata. The sequence goes on along the minus strand of OY856186.1, from coordinate 341,510,330 downwards.
ATATTTCCTAAGTCTTTTAATCAAAGCAACCATGATAAAATATGCAAAATAGTATATTTTGCTACAAGAGATATTCTTTAATACTCTTTACTATCGTAAAAAATTACATTTATTTCTCAGGGTGAAAATGTTTTTCGTTCGTGTAAGTTTACGCTTGACACTAAATTAAGTAACGAGCAAATGTTCACTGACGAAAAAACCAACGTACTCATTTCTATAACAAATTGGTTTTTGTATATAGTTGCAAGGGTCCTTTTTGATTTTACATTACAATTACTACAATTAATTACAATTAATGTAAAATCAAAAAGGACCCTTGCAACTATATACAAAAACCAATTTGTTATACTATAGTGATTTTACCGCACTCCGAAACCAAAAATTAAATTTTAGGTACTCATTTCTTGTCGAAAATAAACTTTTTTATAAAATAGAATATTTTTCAACACGAGGTGAAACCAATCTTTTTGCGTGAGTAAAAACAGCAAGTTAGCAAGTCCAAGAATGCAAACTATCTCTGAAAATAATCAGTAGTAATTTCCCAAGGGCGGTGATAATTCGAAATAATTTTTCGCAAAAATTTCGAAAGCAAGTATATTGATAATAGCACGAGGCCGTAGGTAATTATTTCATAATTATTTGATAATTAACTGATATCGCAGCAGGCCAGACGTATAAATATTTATTATTAGTATAATTCAAATGTGATTGGTCAAATTAAATGATGTCATTACATTTTAGAGAATTTCATTGGGTTATATTAAAATACTGTAATAAACTTCGTCCAGAATGGGTTAATTTACTCATAAATAACCAATACATTCTGCATAATCTTTTCCATATTCATGAATTAAAAAAAGGAGTTAACTTATACATTTTGCATAAATTAAATTTGAGTTCGCTAATACAAATGTTTACATTTATGCAAGTATGAATGAAAATAGGTGTGGCCTATTCAAGATGTACGGACTACGTAATATTGATTTCTAGAAACTACAGTGAGTACCAGAAGATTCGGCTTATTTGTTTTTGAATATAAATAAGCGAACAAAATATCAGATAGTCAGTTTTTTTTTAATTTTACAATTAAAAGTGTTTATAAATATTCGCAAGTATAAGGAATAATCGGTGGTACTTGATCCTGGGTACTAATAGTGAAAGAATTTGAACTTAGTGGAATAGTAAATACAGATTTTACGATTCCGAATATTAATGATTCAAATTGTGGAAAAGCGGTGAAGTTTATTGTACATAAATTGGAGACCCTGGAATTTATTGTAATTAAAATCGGAAGTTGCTGTAACTGGCTGATAAATAAAGTTTGAGATTTTGTTAACTAAAGATCTGTCTTTTTACTGTCGTATTTGCTCAATAATCGAAAAGAACCAACGAAGAGTCGTTACAATACAAATAAATCCAAAAATTTTCAGTAGTGATTTCCTAATATAATGGTGTTATGTAATTTGAAATAACTTTTTGCGAAAATTTTGAAAGCAAGTTAATTGGTAATTATCAATACCACTTGCTTGAGAAGTTTTTCAAAAAAGTTAAAGAATTTATCATCGAGGGAAATTCTTTTACAAAAATGTTTGCCAGCATAACCAAATATACATAATTAATTGGAACAATTATCTTTTAACTAAAACTTTGAAGATATTTATTAATTTATAATTCTCTTAATTCATATTTCCGTAAAAAAAATAATACGACAAGAAATAGTCATGAGCCCTAGAGAAATTATCAATGTAATTCAAAGGTGATTGGTCAAATTCAATAATGTCATTACATTAGGTTAAATTCAAATCAAAAAAATTTTCATGAAATTTTACATTTTATTCCGATTAGGCAGTTTTATTAGAAATAAATACTTCATAAACAAAATAAAACTGTTTAATTGCAAAAAACATTCGTAATGGATAGATAACATTTAAAGTACTTATTGTGGAGATATGTATGAAATCCTGTGTAAATTTTGGACATGTTTTATTCCCTTTATGTAGATAACACTTATCTACATAAACTCACCCTTCATGTAGATAACACATTCTCATTTTCCTTTTTTTGACTAAATCATTTTCACTTCTTGCACAAAAATGTATTACTTTCAGATGAGCTTAACCCTTAATGAAAATGGAACTTTCATATGCTATCGAAGAAAAATAAAACTTTCATACGAATTATATTAAAAAAATTAATTCATTACAGTTTGTCGTGGTTCATACGATCAAAATCGTCAAAACTGAATAATTTTTGAAGTAAAACTTCTTTAGGCGCGTTTTGAGAATTTTGCAACGGAAGATCAAAAAACGAATATAATATTCGGCAAGTATACGATACAATTCAATTATGACACACATATAAATGTCGACATATAAATGTCGGAAGTTGTCATTTGAACAGATATATAACCATATATATTCATCTCTATCATACTACAGTCTGATTTTGAATTTTAAACATATACATGCACACAATTCCAAAAAAACTTAAGTAGAAATTTAAACACAATAAAATAAAAAAGAAACTAGAAGTAAAAAAGGCAAACGAATATTATGTTCGGCAAGTATGCGACAATTCGATTATGTGTATTGTATTTTGTATACGCTTATTCAGTAATCAGTATCGTATTAAACGTTAAATGAGTTGGACGTATCGATCTTAGATTTAAATATCTAATAATATAATATTCGTAATATTTTATTCAGTTTCGTAATTTTTTAAATTTATATTTTGAATTGTTTTAGTTTTTTGAAGTAAAACTTCTTTAGGGCTGGTTATAGTAGTCATTGTGGTCATGGTGGTCATGGTGGTCATGTTAGTCATGGTGGTAACAGTGGTCATGGTGGTCATAGTGGTAATGGTGATCACGGTATTAACGGTGGTTATGGCGGTCATGGTGGTCACGGTGGTCATGGTGATCATTGTGTTCATTGTGGTCATGGTGGTCATAGTGGTCATGGTGGCTATGGTGGTTATGGTGGTCACGATTGTCATGGTGGTTACGGTGGTCATGGTGGTCATGTTGGTTATGGTGGTCATGGTGGTTATAGTGGTTATGGTGGTCATGTTGGTAATGGTGGTCACGGTGGTCACGGTGGTCATGGTGGTTATGGTGTTCATGTTGGTTATGGTGGTCACGGTGGTCACGGTGGTCATGGTGGTCATGGTGGTCATGGTGGTCATAGTGGTCATGGTGGTTATGGTGGTCATGGTGGCTATGGTGGTTATGGTGGTCACGATGGTCATGGTGGTTACGGTGGTCATAGTGGTCATGTTGGTTATGGTGGTCATGGTGGTTATAGTGGTTATGGTGGTCATGGTGGTAATGGTGGTCACGGTGGTCACGGTGGTCATGGTGGTTATGGTGTTCATGTTGGTTATGGTGGTCACGGTGGTCATGGTGGTCACGGTGGTCATGGTGGTCATGGTGGTCATAGTGGTCATGGTGGTTATGGTGGTCATGGTGGTCATGGTGTTCACGGTGGTCATGATGGTCATGGTGTTCACGGTGGTCATGATAATCATATTGTTCATGGC
>OY856186.1:341426793-341501793 GCA_963693315.1 Diogma glabrata | reverse complement strand
AGAAAATAATTTAGGGACAACGGCTTCGTAACAATTGGTAATTTTTAATAAATAACGACATTTTTAATAAAAAACAAAAGTGGGTAGAGTAATCAAAATACTCATTATCTCCGCCCACTTAGGTTTTTTATCAAACATAATGTAAGTGTTGCTATAGAAACTACAAATCAAATCCTCAACTAAAAGCGTCACGGTTATGTTGAATAAACTTAACCTCAATTTATTATAAATAAATCATTATAAACTAACTTATAATTTTTTTAAATAATGAATGAAAAAGCACCTTATTCTTGTTTACTGAGTTTTATTATTTTTTACTATATATACGCATTTCGAAAGCTATGCTTTCATCACCTGTAGTATATAAAAACTTTTTTAGTTTTTTTGTTTATATATATACTACAGATGATAAAAGCATCGCTTTCGAAATGCGTATATAGTAAAAACTAACAAAAATCAGTAAACAAGAATAAGGTGCTTTATATTCTTGCTTTATAAGGTACATTTACATAACTATCCCAAAAATAAAAGTTTTTTATTTAAAATATAAAATCGCGTTATACGTTATTTAAAAAAATTAAGGGTTGAATTAAGGGTTAAAAAATTTGGTTTTGAACAAACCAAAAATAGTACATTATATAACAAGGTTAAGAAGTAGGCTATTATTGACGGAGAACTTTTATACTAGTTTCCCACCGTAGCAATTTGCTAGCTAGTATAGTTTAATAAAGTATAATAGCAACGGTGTGAAAGCAAACTATCACAACAATTATTTTAAATTTGCTATTTTCATTTGCTAGCTAGTAAATATAATACTTATCAAATAAAGTATAATATCGACGGTGTGAAACGTAATTATTTTTATAGGTGAAATGTCATTTTATGAAATTTGTAAACATTGTGTTTTCTTGCGATTTTTAGCTTGTAAGATTCAATTCTGATATTTAATAAATTAAAGTGTATGTATTAATTGTTGATTATGATATGGATATGTTTAGTATAGCATTATAAAGGAATAGGACAAGAAAAACGTAGTCAACGTAGACGTTTGGTTTTCGTGAGAGAATTATTTAAAAAAGACGTTATAGAATAAAACTTATATGTATTTTATGCTGTACAAAAACAGTGGCAGGGCTGGTCTAAATCTATTTTGATTTTCTCTGGGTTGTAAATTTCATTTTAAAAACTATAACGTTAATATCAAATATAAAATTGACAGTACGGTATTTTGATATATCAATTTTATTCTAGTGTCAAGTTAGGTTTGGTTTCCCACCGAAACATTATCTTAATTCTTAATATAATATGAACGGTGAGAAATCAAACTAATATCAAATATTTGCTATTGACGATTGGAATCTAAAAAATCGCGCTGTTGGTGGCAGGTTTTGTAACTACTACTCCTATATAAGATTTTTACAGAAGTATATTTTCTGTGTATTTGAGGGCAAAATTAAATTTCAATTAAAGTAAGTACAATATTTTTAATTTTATAACAATTTAAAAATACAATGACTTACTAAAAATAAGCAATAAAACATTCAACTTTCGAAATGTTAAAGTGGATTAGTGAGACTTACTGTTAAAATGAAGAATAAGAACCAACAAATTTAAACGATTTTATACATTTTATTATCAAAAATTTTATTTGTTTAATGTGATATATTTACATTTTGTTTTTCGCTCTTTAACTAATTTATGACTATTAAGTACAAATATATGTAACTATAATATTGGTAATTAATTACTAAATAAAATACAATCAATCAATCACGTATTATTTTTTTCCCGATTATTTGATGGTGAGGTATATGATATATGATACTTGTTAGAATTAAATCACCACGCTGAATGAGAGTCATCAGCCATTGCTTCTTATTTTGGTGCTAATATAATTTAGTTCCTGTTTCTTGCTTGAATATTTGAAAGGGGTGTTACATCAGTATAGGAGATAATTATCATCACTGAGGCTATTTTTTTAAAAAAGAAACATCCATCACCAAACTCAATTCTTAATTCATTCATACGACGTTCTATCGAGTCATCCATATTTAATATTGTATCCTTTGGTTTCTACTTTTCATTTCCGTCGTTTTTATTAATATCAGACAGTACAACATCAGGGAAGGCATCTTCTAATAACAATTCCTCTAATTCTTTTTCCAGAATCGAATCATCAATTATATTAAATGTGTTACCACCGCCCAACGTTGATTGGATATCATCATGTACCTCAAGCTTTTCTTAGATAACTGCCAATGCCTCATCCCGCTATCCAGCGTAATTCCCGAATCAGAAAGCAAATTTTTGATAGTTTTCGAACCAATTTTAAAAGCTTCCAACACTTTAGCATCACTCGTTGTATTTTGAATTCGAGATTGTAGTAATTGTATTTGATCTAACGAAAATGAAACTTCGCTGAATTTCGTTTGCCGTCTCTAATCAACCCTCATATTTTTATGTCTAAATCTTTTAATTCATTTTCAATTTTATCAATAATTTTCAATAAATGTTTTTCTGTTTTTTCTAGATTATAAATAGCACGTTCAAGCTCATTGATTTGTGTGACTTTTTGTGCGGTGGCACCGAATTTTATTATAATTTTTGAGTAATTGTTTATCGACTGTGTTCGTTTTCTAACTGTTGAATTGCTAACAAGCACCTTCATTTGTTAATTTAAACTCTAAATTGGAATTGGTAAGCTTTTCGATAGCATCGGCTAAGGACATAACAGATTCGGTTAAATATTCCATTTCCCTTTGGATTTTTGTTGATTGATTCTACAGATAAGAATAGAAATTAAACCTCGAGACAACAGAATCTTAAATAAAAACTCACCTTTAACATATTCTGTGAAATCATCTTTTGTTTGTATCATTAAATTTTTAAATTTATTGAGACTCTTTGAAATACTTTTTTATCAACGAATTAAAACCCCTTTCACTCCATGTATACTGTCGAATTTCCATGAAATAATTTTTTAATTTAACTTCCTTTTTCTGAAACATATCCTCTAATACCGTTGTAAATACATAAGGAATTTTATTATTACGCTGAAATGCATTTTTCAATTCTTTTATATTTATATTGCTTTCCCCTTTATACAAACAATATTTTGTTATGGCATTTTTCCAAAATTTTAATTTAGAATCGTAATTAACAGGATTTAATGTTCGAACTCTGAATGGAGCGAACAAAGCATCGATTCTTACATCGTCTTTCCATTCATCAGGATAATACGTTTAATATTCTTTTAATGTACAATTCTGGTAATTTTAACAAAACACATGGAAAAACACAAGTTTTATAAATGTATATTTCAATTAGATTTAGTTTAAATTTTTATTTTACCCCACAATGTAATATCCAAGTTCTTTTGTGAACTGGATTTTGTGTTGCCGTGATGGCTGTTTTAATATTCTTTTTATATACAATTCTGGTAGTTTTTCTGTAATTGTAACAAAACACCTGGAAAAACACAAGTATTATAAATGCATATTTCATTTGGATTTAGATTAAATTATTATTATTCGGCTTGAAAACTTACTAATGTAAACACAAATTTTATAATGTATACAAAAATGAACTAAATGTCAAAATTTATATTGGAGTACTAGTTCTGATTCTTACCACCAGAAGTTTCCTCCAATCGTCAATACTACATAGTAAATTTCTGCGGTGGGAAACTAGTATAAGTTGTCAAAAACAAAATTTGTAAACATTACTTAGCTTGGTTATAATTTGGTTTTAATAAAATTCTTTTGAATATTTATCGTGGTGATATTTTGACGAATTTATAATAAATATAAGAAATACTAGTGATTTTATTATAATTTAAAAATAATTTTACAGAAAAATTAAATATATTGAGTGAAAATTTTGAATAAAATATGAAGTGTGTGATAATGAAGTGTAAAAATTACCAAAAACATCTACAGGATGGGATTTCTTATCATAAGTAATAATATTAATATTATAATTTACTTTTCGATTAATAAGTGTTAAGTTTTTTACACATTTTCGAGAAAAAAATGTAATCTAAAATCAATGTAAATAATAATAGAATGCTTCGGGTCTACGATGTCAAAATTTTTTTTATGTTGTTTTTCTATTTGTTGTTTTTCTTTTCTATGTAATGGCGTCTCTTTTTTTTATACTAATTTTGCGGGCAAAAACACGCTTAAATTTGGAATTCAATGCAATAATAGAAATATTTACGGCGCCTCTACTAAAACACAAGTTTTATTACTTTATTGGTGTGCAAAAATTGCAAAAAATATATGTAATATCAAAAATGTGGATGTAGACTTGGAATCACACTATTATTAAAATTAATAAAACGTTTTTCTCAAAAATAACGGCAAGAAATTAAAAATAGGTTTTCGAACAATATGCATTTTTTGGTTATTTTAATGGTTGTACATTACTAATGGATCGCGTACACATGTCTTTTTTAATAGATGAAACAAAATAGACCAAAACAAAAGATATGTAAACGCCTGTGTGCGAATAAGACAAAACATAATCACTTTTTTTTTAAAAAGATGTCAATCGTGTCTATTTCGTAAAATTTTGTGCCGACTTTGTCCGAAAAGATGAAATGTTTGTCTTTTTTATATTTTTTAAACATGTGTTAATTAAAAAAAATTATACACACTATGATACTTTTCTAAAATAAATTTTGGTTCTCGATAATTATGATTTATATGATCGATTTTCAAAAAAAAATAAATGAAACAAAAACTTATTTTATTTTACACAAAATTAAACAAAAAATTTCGAAATTCTATTTAATAAAATGAATTTTTTAGGTTAAGAGCATTTTATTATTTATTTTCGGATAACATCGGTATAAAAATTAGCGAAATAGACCAGCGTTGTCGTTTTTAAAAATTATAAAGTAGTATATTTGACGTCGTAAGCGGAGTATTTTCAGGCAAAAAGAAAAAACACGCAAAATAGTATATTTTGCTACAAAAGATGAATATCACATTACTCCAGAAGATGGCCTAACAAGCTGAAATATATATAGAGTAACAGTAAAATTATAAAAAAACTTTGTTTTCTTTAATTTTTATTAAACTTATTAAATAGGTTATTTGCGTAAAGTAACAAGAGATTGACATTATGTTATATGAATAATGCCGTTTTTCCGTGAGTGACCTTTGTTATAGATTATTATTTTAACCAATTTAACGTCGGAAAATTGCAGATTGGCTGAAGATAAAATATCAAAAATTTTGTTGTTAGTTTGTTTATAAAAAAAACTCTTGATTATAAGAAAAAATTGCAGAAAAAGATTGATTGAAAAACAAACGAATCTAATACCCATGACAGACACAAACTAGATAATCGTGAATTCCCGATTATCTTGTTATTTTTTTCAGTCTGTCACTACACGATTACACTGCTATCAAGATAATCGTGTTTCATAACTTGATCTTGTTTTTCAAACACGATAATCGTGAAATACGAAAAAGAGAAAGAATGGGGAAGTGAGATAGAATTATTTTTTAAACATTTTGACATAATATACTTGAAACTTCTAGGGTTTATAGTTATTCCCAATTTTATTATAATACATTTAATTACATACATTTACATTAAAATGAAAAGCCGGTAAGAAATTTCATATGCATTAATTAAATAATAATGTAATACAATTTGTATTCATATTACTTTCAGAAACAAAAAAAAATTTAATTGGTGTGATACCACGATTGATCTGTTAATTGATGTATGGGAAGAATTTTTAGACGATTTGAGACGCGCTAAGCGAAATTCGCATGTATACAAAGCTATGCAGGCGAAAATGGAGGAGTATGATATCAAATGTGATGCAAATGAAATTGCCAACAAAATTAAAAATCTAAAACAGAAATATAGGTATGAACAAACGTGGTTTGATTCAAAAATCAAATAGCCGTAAAATTTGTTTGGATGTTTTATGAATATTTTAATTTGAAATTCATCAAATTCATCTAAATAATTATATTGTCTGCCTTTATAAATAATCTTTATATTTTCTATAGGAGTGAAAAAAAAAATATCGGCCCATCAGGCGGAACACCATCTACCTGGAAGTGGTACACGAAGATAAATTCGTTTTTAGGTCGGCTTCCAATAAACAACGAGTCTTTAATTCAAGAAAGTACAGACTCATATAATGATACAGGTATATTTTTCAAAACGAACACCTATTTTCAGAATAAAGAGGTTCATCTATTTTGTTTCCCCATTTAGATTCAATTTATGAAGATGTTGAATATCTCAACTTGACGTCAACATGTGATAGAGATGACGAAATTCTGCCATCTACATCGTCTTCCGCTAAAAAACAAAAATTAAAAATGGTAAATATCCAACAGGATATTTTGATCGAAATCCAAAAATCTAACAAAATCGAAGAAGAAAGGAGCAAACGGGAAGAACAATATTTACAGCTGAGCTCGCAATATCTCAAAGACAGTATTGAGCAGCAGGAACAGGCTAATAACATTAGCGAGAGATCGCTATTATTAGCAGAGGAAAACCTAAAACTCCAGAAGTTGTTATTTAGCGGTTTAACTAAATAACAAGTGTTTTGGTTATCTAGTGTTGTAACAAGTAACAAGTGTTTTTGAATTTTTTGAAGTCTGATAATTGTGATAGTTTTTTTTTTATATTTTGAAATAAGTACATTTTTTTTATTATTTTAAATAAATTTATTGAATTAAATGAAATTATATTTCTGAATAAATGTTTATACGATTTTAATTAAATGTTAATTTATTGATTTCTAAACAAAAATTCTGCCAAGGTACGCCTAGTATCCATAGCACTAAAAACTCGTTCGCCAACAGAACTGATAAAATTTGGTTGTTCTCTGCCACCCTCGTCAGTCAACCAACTGTCATTAAATTTGTCATTCGCCTCATTACAGATATTGTGGAGGATACAGCAAGCTCTTATTATAGTATTTGTATTGGAGATGTGAACCTCCATTCCTTTTCCAATCCTCCTGAACCTAGCCTTTAGGTGACCAAAAGCATTTTCGACAACTCTTCGTGATCGGCTCAATATGTGATTAAATTTAAATTCCACATCATTACGCACATTATGATGTGGGTATGGTTTCATGAGGTTTCGAGCCAAAGGCAAAGCGGAATCAGCAATTATGAGAACAGGTACTTCCACATTGTCTATTATTTTGGCATATTTTTTAAAAATATCGTTGTGATCATGAATGGCTTTTAGTTTTGAATTTGCATATATGAAAGCATCGTTGTTTCGACCTGGTGAGCCAACGTTTATATAAATAAAGCGGTACCTAAATAAATAAATTGAAAATAAATATATAATCCTTAGGACTAAAAGGAAATTAACCTGTAGTCCACAGCCGCGAACAAGACGGTAGAATACCACCCCTTATAATTATAATAATCCGTGGCTTCATCCTCAGGTGGAGAAATTTCTATATGACAGCCATCTATAACAAAAAACAATTTAATAAAGAAAAAAAAGGCTATAAAATATATTACCTATTGCTGCATAGCACTGAGGCATCCCCCATGTATTTTCAAAACCTTTAATGTTTTCGATTATTTTACTGTCGGTTGGCGGATATCCATTAATATATTGTGACTGCATTGTATTAATTGCTTCACAAACTTCTAGTGTGATCTCGCCTACTGTTGTTCTGCCAATCCCAAACAGATGTCCAATCGTGGCATATTCTGCTGATGACCCTAGTGCATATATTGCAACAGCTATTCTTTTTGATACAGGTATGGCTTTTCTCCAATTTGTGTCCTGCTTTTTGACATATACCCCAACCTTTTCAACCAAAAAATAAAACGTTTTTCTGTTCATACGAAAGCGCTCTTTAAACTGCTTCTCTGAAAATGTTGGGACTTCACTCTCCCAGAAACGTACGAAAGTTTTCTTTAAAAAGTAACAAAATTTAAGAATTTATATAAATTTAAAAGAATTTATATAATTTCAATATAGGTACTTACATGGGACCAAATACTCCTATTTCTTGGGATGTGGTTGTTTAAAATTGCGTATATTTGTTTTATTATGCGAATACTTTTATTTTTTTTCGAAACTCTGTAATTATCAACACAAGTTATTGCCAAGTTTATATTTCTACGGGCTCTGTTTTCAAGCAAATTCTTTAGATAATTCAAATTTAAAATTTCTGAATCGTTTGCTTTGATTTTTAGCAAAATTTTATTAATTTTTTCTTGTTCCATTTTGTTGGAATAATATTTAAAAAATAATAGATTTATATTTTCAAAACGTCAAATGAAAAATGAAGTTTGCTAACATGCAGAGGTTATTGAAAAATATTCATCGAATGAAGTTAGGAAAAATTCTATAATCGTGTTTGTGTCTGTCACTAAATTTTTCAGATCGCGTTTACTAAAATTGAAATTGAGATCGCGATCGGAGATAATCGCGATTATGTTTGTGTCTGTCAAAGGTATAAAAGTGAAGACTATTTATAGAAGATAAAATTAGTTTATAATAACATTTATATATAATAACAGCGGAGTATAAACTTGATTCGGGGAGTAAAGTAGTATCGAACTAAAAAAAGTAGCAAAAAACTCCTATAGTAGTAACTTCGACAGCGCTGAAATAGACACGATTGACATCTTTTTAAAAAAAAAGTGATTATGTTTTGTCTTATTCGCACTAAGGCGTTTACATATCTTTTGTTTTGGTCTATTTTGTTTCATCTATTAAAAATGACTTGTGTACGCGATCCTTAAAACTAAAGAATATTCACGAAAGTTATTTTTTTATTTTCGCTGAATTAGTTTTCATGTATGATGTAATGTAGTACAAAACTGTTCATGAATAAAAATTTGGAGCAAAAAATAAACAATTTTTTTATAAACTACATTTTTAATTTCAATACAAAATAATAATAACAAGAGTTTAGAGTTAGAATAACATTTTGTAGATTCCACTAGGTGTAGAAATATGTGTGTGATATTCGTTTTCCAGAAATTGTTTTTAAATATGCTTATGTTTCAGTAAGTTTAATATATGTACCTCGCTTATATAAAAAAATCATTCTATCTGCAAAACTACCTAAAGTTTTGCACAACTATACAAATTTTTTGCTGTTAAAATAATTTTATCGTATTCTATTTTCAGATTCGCTTTATCTGCATTGTTTTGATTGTCTCTATATGATTCCATCACGCATGGTCCTTTTTCTTTCGATTTAGCATTTTAAAAGTTCTGACATATGAGAATGTTAAAATCAGTCAAATAAACAAGAAATTTGAAAACGAAAATTTTAGCGTTTATTATGAGAATAGTCCTACTAGTAGGTGTGATATTGCAAAACGTGTGGGTGTAAAATTGTGTGATGTGAATCACAGAAGTTTGAACAAATCAACTAGCACTAGTTTAGTACTCAATACTTTTGGTATCGAACGCACGAAAAATTTTAATTGTCAAAAAATAATAACCTACATTAAAACTAAAATTTTAAATCGTTAAAATAATAGTAGATTATGATCAAAGGACGTATAGCTAAGGTCTAAGCTAAGCTACGTCCAAAAACGTATGTGGAGTTGCATCCACATTAAGTCCAAAATAGCTTTCGTCCGTGTATCATAAGCTATTTTTTATTCGCCGCAATTTTAAAAAAATTGTTTAATCTAAATCTAAATAAAAATGTGTTGAACAAGTAACCTTTGACCAAAATATTTGTTATTTTTTTCAAACAAATTGTATAACTACGACAACAAAAAAAACAAATATATTGATTGGATTATGAAATTTTGAGTTGAAGAGTTGCTTTGATAAAAAATTTAATTTTTATATAATTTATACAAATTTAAATATTTTTTTTTTTTTAACGTAACTATTGACAACTTAATATAAGGTTAAAAACTGATGAGTCCAAATTACAATGAGGTAACACTTTAATACGTAGGCGAATAAAATAGTAAATTAGATGCAAGGACATAAACTTAAGGTTTTTGGACGAATGTGTAGTTTGCAAATCGAGGCGTCAGCCGAGATTTGCACCCACATTAAGTCCAGTTTTTATTCGCCGCAAGTAAATTATTTAAAAAAAATTGTTTACACTAAATCAAAATTAAAAATTTTAGAAATTTTGAAATAAAAGTATGTTGAACAACTAACCTTTGATCAAAATATTTGTTATTTTTTTCAAACAAAATTTAATCGTATCACTATGACAACAAAAAATAACAAATATTTTGATTGGATTATGAATTTTTGAATTTAAACAAATTTATAAACAAATACAAATGTTTTTTGGACCTAACTATGGTTAAAACAAACAACAAAATATATGGTTAAAAAGTGACACTTAAAGGCCGCAAATCACAGCAATAAAGTAGCGCTTTAATATAGCCGCTTTCCAATCGAGTGAATTGCCGAAGAAATTGATTGTACCCAATTGGTCTAATATTCAGTAAATCATCAAAAATAGAGCCAAAACAACCAAAAACAGCAATTTTTTGACATTTAAAAAATACATAACCAAAATCGAAAATTTAGATGCAAACAAATATGTTCCAATTTATTTTTTTATTATTTTTAACGTTTGATCACAAGCCGTAAATCAAAAAATATGAATATGTTGAACTGATGAACCTATTTTTTCCTTCACTTTATTCAATTCAATTCATTTCTGTAGTAGCTCAGTTTACGTTCAGTGATAAACTGAATATTACCATTGGAACATACAAATTCCGGAATACAATTCAGTTTAAGTGAATCATTCAGTAATTCACTCGATTGGAAAGCGCCTTATTGTAGGTGAATAAAAAAATATTTCTACAGTCGTTACCACATGACAAAAACTCTTTCCGGATTGCTAGGAACAATTTTCTATTTTCATTAAACGAAAACGCACTTTATTTGGAAACTATGCCAAATGTATGGAAAATTAGAACACCTAACGACTAAAATAAACTAAGCTTATTATTAAATTAATTTTAAATGACTTTTCAAAAAATAATTTCGAAAAAAATCATTCATAAAGTCGTTGCCTCATGACAAAAATGTTTACCGGATTGCTAGCAACGATTTTCTAATTTTTGATTAATCGAAAACTTGCTTTATTTGGATATTATGCCAAATGTATGGTTAGTTAGAATACTATATCGATTGAAATAAACAAAGCTTATTATTAAATTAATTTTAATTGATGATTCTTCCAAAAATCATTTTGCACGATTTCTACCGCCGATAGAAATAAAAAATCGCTCATAAATCTCCACTGATTTTTTGTAGAATTATGAACGATTTTTGTAGAATTATGAGCGATGTTTTTTATCGTTCGGATTTAACCTCACATCGTAGTATTTTTCATTTTGAATGTTTATGTTTTTGTGATTGTTTATAATTTACGGTGAGTTTGTTTTAAATTAAAATTTTAGAAATATAACATTTATAATAAAAATTCAATATAACAATTCATATTGTCTTTTGCAAACTGGCATGTTTAGTGTAGTTGTTGTTGTAAATATCGCCGATAAAGTTTTTATTCATGTGGCACATTTTACTTAAAACGACCGAATTCGTTCGTTTATATTTTGCATGTGGCATGGCTTTAAGTGCTTTAAGTCTCCACCGAATTTAGGAGAATATCGACCGATTTGTTTTATCGGTTGGATTTACCCTCACATTGGGGTTTTAGAAGTTTTTATTTATTTATTTATAATTTACTATATGTGTTATTATGGTTTTCCATATTATTCACTGTTTGTGTGCTTTTGTCACTTTTGAATTAAAATGCAATATTTCAAAATATACTTTTTACTGTTTATTTTTAAATTTATTTATAATAATAAAACTTCCTTATAGTAACAATTTGATTTTTATTTTTTTATTTTAAAGAATATCGATTTCGACTTACGTCATCCTCAGTTCTTAAATTATTATTCATAATAATTATTAATAATAATAATTTAAGAAATAATATTAATTATAATAATTTAATAATTAACGAATAATAATTTAAGAACTGAGGATGACGTAAGTCGAAATCGATATTCTTTAAAATAAAAAATAAAAATCAAATTGTTACTATAAGGAAGTTTTATTATTATAAATAAATTTAAAAATAAACAGCAAAAAGTATATTTTTAAATATTGCATTTTAATTTTAATTTTAATTATAATTTACTGTTTGTTGTTTTTGATTGTTTACAATTAAGTTTGTTTTAAATTAAAACTTTATATTCATAATATGTATTTGAATTCAAAACAAAAATTGCCATATAGTGTTTCTAGTTAACTCCGTGACACCTGGTGTCAAAATATACTGTTCGTTTATTACTCATTACCCTGAAGTTTGACGCTTTTCTGTTCTTTTATAGCACTGGAGTTAACTCCGGTGACTCTTAAATTTTTTGGGTGCATTATTAGCGAAGTTGTCAAATTTAAATTCAAAAATATCCAAAAATGGAAAAATACAAAAATACAAAAATATCTCAAATAGATAAAAATTATTAGAAAAATGTAAACGGTTATAATTAATAATAATACCAAATATTTATTTTTACATATTTATTTAATTTATTTGTTTTTAATAAAACATAATTATATTTATTAAAATTTTTATTGAGAATTTTAGTTTTGGTTTTACTAATTTAAATTTCTGTTTATATGTATATTTTATTTCATTTTATTTTTATTTTATTTTATTTTACTACGATACAAAAACAGAAGACAATCCCAATACATGTATGCTTAAATTATGTAATTTAACTTATTCTATTTTATTTCATTTATTCTATTCTATTTTGTTTATTATATTTATTAAATTTTATATGATTGAACTTATTTATCTTATTTTATTTTATTTAGTTTTTGTTTATTTAATTTTACTTATTTAATTTAATTTGGTTTTATTTAATTCAATTTATTTTATTTCATTTTCTTTATTTTATTCCATTTTATTTTGTTTTATTTTTATTTTGCTTTATTGTAATTTATTTTAGTTTGTTTTATTTTATTTAATTTATTTTATTCTATTTTATTCTATTTTATGTTATTATTATATAAGAGTAAAAGAGAAAAAATAATACAAAATAATAGAATGTTTTCCAAAACAAACGCTTAAAAGAAAACAAAACTTTATAGAAAAATCTGTTATTTATGAGTTTCACCCCAACAAAAATTTTTAAACCTTCGAAGGGAAGGAATATTGTAAAGATCTAAATTATTTCCTAAAACATTCAAGTTCCTCATTAGCCGATTTGAAATACAAAAATAGTTGAAATTAGAATTAGAGTTTGGAACATAAAACGTTTCAGTGGATCTGTTTGAACGACGTGGCACATTAAAATTTAGTTTGGATAGAATTTCAGAGCAGTCAAGAAACGAGTTTCAAATCTTGTATACAAAAATTAGATCCAACCACTTTCTTCTTTCCGTTATTTGTTCAAGTTCCAAGTAGTCCAGGTATACATGATAGTTAAATTCATAAGAGATGTTATGCAAAAAACCACGGTAGAACAAATGTTTGACGAACTTTTTTTGAATTCTTTCTTGCATCATAATGTATTTGAAATGGTAAGGAAACCAATCAGAGATGCGAAGTTCATATGGCAGCGTATTGGGTTGTTATACAGTACAAGATAAGGTCCAATTGAATTAAAATCCTTGTACGCACGCAATACAAAACCCAATATTCTATACATGCGTGCGCATATGTATTCAACGTGTGGCGCAAAGGAAAAATTGGGCGTAAATATAACACCAAGATCCTTTACATTGTTAATAGCCAAAAGTTTCTCGTTATTTAGAAAGTAATTAAATTTATGAACATTTCTTTTCTTACCAATGAATGACATTGAGTGGCATTTGTTGATGTTAAGGTTCAAATTGTTAAGATTACAATAGTTTAGTAGACGATTCAAGTCTTCCTGTAAAAGTTTGCGATCGTCGTCACATCTAACTTGACAGAATAGTTTCAGATCATCAGCAAAAAGTAAGAACGAAGTATTCAGAAAGCATTTATCAATGTCATTTAGAAACAGCAAAAACAAAAACAATTCTCAGAAATATTAATAGAATTTTGTCAGGACCAGGATTTTTGTTTAAATCCAAATTTATAAGCTACTCGTAAACATCATTTGGTGATATTTCAAGGTTCGAAAATTCAGACGTAGAATAATTTGAAAATGGAATTTTGGTGTACAGTTACATTGTTTGTAAAGTTCTGTTGAAAAAAATCTGCAAACCCTTTTACAATGTCAGGTTCAGTTTGGAAGTTTGTACCGTTGTATACCATGGTATACTGAGATATTGAGATTTGGATTTCTTTTTATTGTTGACATGCTTCCAGAGATGTTTGGAATTTGAACAAATGTCTTGTTGAATTTGATTAATATATTTACTGTAGTCTTGCAGCTTGCTTCATTTTTAATTTCAGACGAGATCTTAAATTTTTAAAGTTCGATAAATCGCTAGGTCGGCCATGTTTTTTGTATTCCAAGTTAAATTTCATCTTTTTCTTATATAATTTCATTGCTACTTTTGAAAACCAAATCGGAAAACGATATTAAAACAGATGTAATTCCTTAGTTTTTAATTTTATAACAAAAAAATGTTTAAAAGAAGTAATTATAAAATGGAAACAAATATATTTTTGTTGATGACATTATAGCTTAAACAACTAATGTGTTAATATTTTTTGTCGATTAAATGCAATTATCAAAACCATTTCGTATTCTAAATTATTTTCATTACTCCTGTCATCAATTGTCATTTATTTGAAATAAATATGTAATTATTAATTGCAATAACTCTAGATAATAAC
Source organism: Diogma glabrata (assembly GCA_963693315.1). Taxonomy (NCBI): domain Eukaryota; kingdom Metazoa; phylum Arthropoda; class Insecta; order Diptera; family Cylindrotomidae; genus Diogma; species Diogma glabrata. The sequence continues at coordinate 341,486,987 of OY856186.1, read as the reverse complement.
ATTAATGCGTAAAGCCATATTTTTAATTTTCAGTTTGACAGATGAAGACTCCGATAATAAAAGAACAGAAATCATAACTCTACGGTGCCATTTCCTTCTGACAGCCATTTTGTCTGGTGTCATGGTTATTTGTGAGCGTCATAAAAGAAAACACGAATAACCAAGACAAATCACATTTTTTTTGTAAACTGTCACTTTTATTGCTGTTTTTGTAGTAAATATTACCGATAGTTTTTTTGTTCATGTGTGATGTGGAGTATTTTATTAAAACGAACGAATTCGGTCGTTTAAATTTCACATGTAACATCGCTTTAAGTTTTTACTAAATCCCAGATAGAAATCGTGCACTATGTTTATCATTAAAGCGACATACAATATTTGTTAATCGTTCATTTTAAGTAAAATTCGCCACATGAACTAAGAATGCCAGTGCTCCCGTTGAATAAGACGTAGATGCGCAAAACTAAATAAAAATTGAAAATGAAATAAAATAAGCTGATCAACAAAAAACTGATTCGTATCCCTCCCTGCGGTAACGTTAAAAGTAAATTAACACAATGTAATTGATCCTCAACACAATGTAATTGATCGACATGAAGAGAAACGAGAGGGAAGAAGGAGGAGATAGAAGACAAAGAATGAGGACTTTGAAGTAGAGTGAACTGGGTAGGAATGAAACGGACGAGAGGGTTCAGTTATAATGTGGTTTACTTCCTAAAATCTACATATAATAAATGTTGTACATCAAACAAAAAATGTTTTGACGAAATTCTGATTCAATTTCGAAAAAATTTTGATTTTTTTAATGTGGTTTTCTTTTCACTTTCTTCAAATCAATTTAGAAATTATGAGTGAATAGAACGAAGAATAAAAGTTGATGTAAAATATGTTTGCATTAAGCAAGCTACAGACCTACAATCAATTTGTCAATCAATCCGAAAACGAAAATAAACGAAATAAAATTTAGTGTAAAAATCACCTAAATTCTATTTCGTTTATTTTCGTTTTCAATTGATTGACAAATTGATTATAGGTCTGTAGCTTGCTTTATGTCGAATTCTTTTCACCCAAATCCATAAAAAAAAATTGATGTAAATCAAAAATTTTGTTCTATTCACGCAAAAAAAACAATTTTTTTTCCATTTATATAAAAAAAAATGTGCATTTTTTCGTAAATTTTTTTGACATTACTAATGTCGTTTGCTTTTTGACAAAAAAAGTGATCAAAGAGCAAAAAAAGCAGCTGTCAGATCATTTTTTTTGCATTTCGTATTCTTTTTGTACAAAAAATTGCTCCTTTTTTGATCTGAAAATATTTTTTCTGAATCTAGATTTTTTGGTAGAAGTTGCAAATACAATAAATTTACACAAATACATTTACAAATCTGTAAAATTAGTAAACAAACAAGACGCCATTTATTTATTATTATTTTTTTAGAGTGAAATAAATGAAATGAAATAAATGTTTTGTTTAAATCGTGTTTTAAATTTAAAATTAATAAAAAATTATTTAATTAAATACTATTAATTAACAAAAACATTAAATGAGAGTTCACAAACACAACTACAAAATTAGATCAAATTTTTGAAGTGAAAATTTCTTTAGTTAGTATCGTGATTTTAAATTGGATGAAACGAAATTTTAACAGTAATAAGAGACAGAGAATATTTTTAATATTTTCCTTTTTTTACTTATTATTTTGGTGGTATTGTATTATGTATGTTATTATGATGAAAAAAAATAGAGACATGTGTGCAATTCACACGTGGTAGAAGTGAAACCTTCAAAAATTTTGGCTTCAAGATAATGAGACGAATGTAAAATTTCGGGAAGAGGATAATTGCAGGTTTTAGTCATGATCATAGTGATACAAAGTTGTATAATTATTTTACATTTTATTCGTATATATTACATAGATTTATTCAGACTCAGAGCTTACATTACATTTTGGAATGATACAAGAGGCTTATGGTAACTAAAGTATGAAATAAATACTTTGGTCTTAATATGGTCAATATATCTTTGGAATACTGCGTCAATTACTGTGTTTGATCTTGTTGTTGATACAGTGCGACTGAAATACTGTATTCCAAAAATATATTGACCATATTAAGACCAAAGTATTTATTTCATACTTTAGTTACCATAAGCCGCTTGTATCATTTATCGAAAATGTAAGCTCTGGAGTAGTCTGAGTAAATCTATGTAATATACAGGGTGATTTTTTTAACCTGAAACTTTCAAATATCTCGAAAACTAAGCACTCTACGGAAAAAATGTCTGTAATCAAAATTTAATCATTCCGCGGAGGAAACACATTAGTGCAAAAAAGTAGTCCCCCACCCCCCGCTTTGTAGGTGGGCGGGGGTAACTTTGAATCTAAAATAGGAACCCCAATTTTTTATTGCAAATACGGATTCTATGGCTAAAATTACGTACGATTTGACTAAAAAATGTTGTTCGATTCATGATAGATAGCGCTGTAATCGACATTCAATTTCAATTTTTTCAAATTTTTTACTAAGAACATATGCCTACGATTTTTTCATGCTTTTAAAATAAAAATTATCACGTTTTCATTGCAAAAACACAAAATAAACCACAAAAAAAAATATTTCGAAAACAAAAATACCTTTTTCGTTAGGCTGTTTATATTAACTGCAGAATGGAATATTTAATTGTCCAAGAGAAAATTGAAATGGTTCTGGTTTATGGAGAAGCTGGCAGGAGTCTTGATAATGCTGTTACTCTTTACGCTCAACGTTTTCCGGATAGGATTGGGTCACGTGCTTCATTTTACCGTACTGTCAAACAATTTACTACTGATGGAGGTGTTCAACCGAAAAAAAGGACCCGTCAAACAACAATCACTGAGGAAAATAATGAAATTGCTGTATTAGCTGCAGTGGCTCATAATCCTTATAATAGTATAAGATCCTTATAATAGTATAGCTCGCGATTCCGGATTGTCTCAAACCAGTGTTTGGAAAATTTTAAAACGTCACAAGTATCATCCGTATCATGTGTCTTTACACCAAGATCTTCATGGCGCTGATTTCCAAAATCGGATAAATTTTTGTCAGTGGGCACGTGAACAAATACAACAAAATCCCAATTTTTTTCGTTACGTACTGTTTTCCGACGAGTCGTCTTTTACAAACCATGGAACGGTTAATCGACACAACATGCATTATTGGAGTGCTACAAATCCGCACTGGCTTCGCCAAGTTGAACATCAGCGTCCTTGGACTGTCAACGTGTGGTGTGGAATAATTGGCAACAAACTCATAGGCCCACACATTATTGAAGGCAACTTTGTGATGCCTTATGCATCTTATGCATCCTATACATCACCTAAGATTAAGACATTCAAAATTATGCGTATGATGATTCTCAAATCTAAAAAGAAACATAGTTCTCAACCTGAAAGACATTCAGAATTAATACGTGTTGTAAATTTCATTTCTGATTTGCAAATGAATTATATTTTGATTTAAAATTAAATCAAAATATATAAAATGCAACGTCTAATATTTCATAACAAAGTAGTAATTTCTTTTAAGAAATTGTTATTGTTTGTTAATGAAATTGTTATTGTTTTGTTAATGAAATAATTTCATTTGTTTACTTTTTTTGCTAAATTAATGTTTTTCATAATTTAAATTTAACAACAATTGTTACATAATTTATTTGTGACAATAAATTATGTATGTCATTTGAAATTGTTTTGGTGTCATCAAAACAATTAGCAATTTTGTTGTTTTTGTTTTGATATGAAATTTTTGATGAAAATAAGATAAAATAGGAAATGTATGATCTGTATGAGAATCGTTATACGGATATAAATTTTGTAAGTATATAAGAAAAATGCTAGTTTTAAGAATATCAGTAGTAGTAATCTAGTATCGGTATCACGAGCACTTCTTGATACCATAAGATACCAAATGCAGTTGATCATATCTGTGATATGATCACTGTCATAGAAAGTTAGTAAAAGAAATCAAGGCCAAAAAATTAAAAATTAATAAAAGGAATTATAACAACATTAAAGGGATTTTTCTTCTACCATGATAGAGAATAGAGGTCGAAAGGTAACAAGTGCCTAAGACCTGGAATGACCCTTCCTGGTCATCCAATCTAATCTCTATCAACCAGCATCCCAAATATAACAATCAACTGCAACAAAAACCAAACCAGTTTATGGCGACCTTATTTTGGACGAACCTACGAAGCAGAAAGTATCTGAACAAAAACATTTGAAGAATTCAACGGAAGCAGCTAGCAGTCATTCAGATAAATAAAGAGCAACATTTAATAGATACTACCGGGAACAGCAATAACATTTATGGAAAAAGAGACTCTGGAGCAATTGTTGAAAGACCCGAAGGCGGGTCCACGACCACTCACCATAGAAGAATATAAGCAGCGGCAAAATAAAAAGAAAATAGAACCAGTACGAAAAGAAGCGGAACCCGCAAAGAAGAGTATACGTAGAGGTGTAGAAGCTGAGATTAGGAGGGATATAGCCGAAGCTTACAGGCTATTACAGATAACCAAAGGAGCTGAGCGGTCAACATTCATAGATAGAATTAGAGATTTAAAGAAAAAGAAGAAGAATATTAGAGCCTTCAAGAAAAAATGCAAAGCAGTATCCAAGAAGGAGATGAAGTAGTTATTTGGGATAGAAGTTGGATTGAAGAAAGGCTTGGAGAGATGAAGAAGAGGTTAAATGCAATCCAGGGTGTTATGGCTGGATATTTAGAATAAGAGAGATTTTTAAATTATAATATAGTATTACGTACCAAGAAGTTTTTTCGTTAGATAAAATATTTTTATAGAGATACATATTATAAGATATCTTCTTATATATTAATACGCTAGATTAAAACTTTGTGGAGCATTAGGCTTTTTTATTCGCAGATGGATTCATTTGAAATTTTCACAGCTAACTGATATTAGTGTAACCTATAGTCGGATCCGGATTCAAACAAATCGGATCATAAATAAAAAAGTTATTATATACGGAAAACTTTTTCTATACATATGCATTATAAGTTTACATACATCTTTCTTTTTGCTTTAAAACAATGCTTTAAAATTTTTCTTTTTTATATATTAGCTATCGAACCGAACAACGAATAACAAAAACGAAAATGTTTATATTTATTTTATATTCATTTCAGTCGTCGTATTTATTTTATATTTTAGTCGTCTTTTATCTTTCAAGAAGGACGGTTTTCGATATTTTTCGATTATTTTGTTTTTTATTGATATAAAGATTTTTGAGATATTTTGATATTTGAGTTATTTCATATTTTTGATATATTGATATATTTATTTATTTCGATGCCAAGACTACGTCGTAAACGTCGTTTGGATGTGAGTGGTACATCGAGTCGTCGGAATAAAAGAGATTATATGCGTAATATGCGTAATAATGTTGATTTTATGAATGATGAAATGAATGGTAATAATGATGGAATGAATGCTGAAGCTCATGTTGTTGTGAATGATGAAGTGAATGTTGATGATATGAATGGTGTCATGAACGGTGTCATGAATGGTGTCATGAATGTTGCGAATGATTTAGAATTGAATGTGGTGAATGATGAAATTCCCTTTGTAATTTTGAGAGATTCGTTCAAGTGTGCTTTGAATGTGATTCCAGGTAACTTTGATTCGTATGTTTGTGGTGCTTTGGATATGAGTTGTCATTTTTGTCATGCCAAACATTTTGCAAGAGAAGTTACTTCAAATAATAATGAAGCGTTTTCTTTGTGTTGCCATAAAGGCAAAGTCAATTTACCTCCTCTTTCTGAAAATGCATTTTTCTCTAATATTTTCGAAGGATTGAATTCAAATGATAATGCTATAAAAAAACGTTCTAAAAGTTTTCTTTCAAATATTCGTTCCTATAATTCGGCATTTGCAATGATCAGTTCTGAATGTAATATAGCGGATTCTACTGCACGTGGTATTTATCATTTTAAAATTCATAATATTTTTTATCATCGTACTGGTGCTTTAATTCCTGCTTATGGTCGACCTCCAATGTATGCACAATTATATTTTTATGATGTTGATACTGCTGCTAATATGAGAATGAATAGAAATACCAATGTATGTGAAATTTTTCTTATGCGTGAGATAGGTTTTGAGTTAGATCGTGTGAATCCTTTTGTTCGTTCTTTCAAATCAATGCATGAATTTTGTGAAAGACCTGAGAATGTTACTGCTGATGTGTCAATGGTTATAAAAGTTAACAGAGAATGTGATATTCGTCGTTTTAATGATGCTGTTCAAACTGATGTGGCTGCTATTTTTAAAAATGATGATGGTGAACCACCTTTTGAAAGAAATATGATTGTTTTTTCAAAAAATGCAAATGAAATTCGTTCTGTTTCTGTCCTTGATTCTTCTTTGGATCCTTTAGCTTATCCTTTGTTGTTTCCAAATGGTGATACTGGGTGGCACGTTAATATTCCACATAATTTAGTTTCAACTTCACGTGCTAATGTGTCACGTACAAAAGTTACAATGTTGCAATATGCATCTTATCGCCTTGCTATACGTGATGGTTTTAGTCTTTTGCATCGTTCTCAAAAATTATTTCTTCAATGGATTGTTGATATGTATGTTCGTATCGAAGGTACACGGCTTCATTACATTCGTTCAAATCAATCTGCTCTTCGTGCTGATTTGTACAATAATTTAACAGATTTCTTGCATCAAAATCGCAATGGCGATGATAATATGCAAGTAGTTGGTCGTAAAGTAATTTTGCCATCTTCTTTCACCGGTTCACCACGTAACATGTATCAAAATTACTTGGATGTAATGTCTATTGTACAACATTTCGGTAAACCTTCTTTATTTATAACAATGACATGTAATCCTCAATGGCCAGAAATTGTTGATAATTTGAGTAATTATGAGTCTTCGAATTTTCGTCCTGATATTGTTGTGCGTGTGTTTAAAGTGAAACTTAAAGAGCTCATAGATTGTTTAATGAAAAAAAAGATTTTCGGTTCTGTCAAAGCACTTATATATACCATTGAATTTCAAAAACGTGGTCTTCCGCATGCCCATATTTTGTTAAATTTATCAGATGAAGATAGAATTGATGGAAATGAAATGATTAATAAATTTGTATGTACTGAAATCCCTGATCCCATTCTTTTTCCTAAATTACATGAATATGTGAAACGTCATATGATGCATGGACCATGTGGTGCTCTAAATCCCAATTCTGTTTGTATGAGAGATGGTAAATGTAGTAAGAATTTTCCAAAACCTTTTTCTGAAAATACTAAAGAATCTGTGAATGGTTATCCTTTGTATCGTCGAGGTGATAATGGTATGAGTGTTGATGTACGTGGTGCATCTCTTGATAATAGATATGTTGTTCCATATAATCCTTATCTTCTTGCAAAATTCAATTGTCATATTAACGTTGAAATATGTACGACTGTTAAAAGTGTGAAATATGTTTACAAGTATGTATATAAAGGGTATGATTCTGCCAATGTTGAATTGAGAGTGAATGGAGAGAATGCAGTGAATAATGATGATGCGATTGTGGGAAATGAAATTCAAGATTTTTTGAATGGACGGTATGTTGGTTCGACTGAAGCTGCTTGGCGCATATTTGAATTTCCAATGCATTTTCAATCTCATACAATTATTCGACTTGATTGTCATTTGCCTAATAGACAAAATGTTTATATCAGGAATGGTAATGTGGCTGGTGCAGTCGCAAATGTATCAAGAACAAAATTGTTAGCATTTTTCCATTTGAATTCCATTGATAATTTAGCTAATGAATTTTTGTATACAGAATTACCATTACATTATGTTAGCATGATCAAAGTAAATCGTGGAAAAGAAGACAACGTGGGGCTGATAAAGTTGTTGCTCGATTATATATGGTTTCTCCAAAAGATATAGAATTGTTTCATATGCGTTTACTTCTGTTGCATGTTCGTGGTCCAAAATCTTTTTCTGATCTACGTATGTATGAAGGTGTTGAGTACCCTACTTTTGTTGCAGCATGTGAAGCTCGAGGTATTGCAACAAATGATAATGAATGGCGTGAATGTTTACTTGAAGCTTCAGAAATTCAATCACCAAAACAGTTTCGTCAATTATTTGCATTTATCTGTGGTTTGAATGTTCCTCCGAATGCTTTAGCTTTATGGATTGAATTTAGAAATAGTATGATTGAAGACTTTTTACGAAATTACGATGAAGATGTGTCAATTAATCGAGCCTTGATTGAAATTAATGAAATTCTTCTTACACATAATACTTCATGTGGTGATCTTGGTCTTCCGATTCCACAATATAACTTACAGATTGGCGATGTAGGTCATTTTGATATTGAAGAAGAAGCTATAGTTTTCGATAGAATGTATGAAAATGCAAATAATGAGCAACGTAGTGTGATTGATGTTGTTTTGCGTGAAGCTCAATTCCATGATACTGGAAGTAATGTTTTTTTCTTGACAGCTCATGCAGGTTGTGGCAAAACTTTTGTTCAAACGGCAATCATTCATAAATTTAATTCATTAAATCTTTCGTGTATTGTAACTGCCTTCAGTGGTATTGCATCAACTCTTTTGATTGGGGGGCGAACTTTGCATAATGTTTTCAAATTACCAATTCCATTATTAGAGAATTCAATGCCAAATATAACTCCAAACAGTGTACATGGCACATATATTAATAATGCATCAATCATTATTATAGATGAAATTTCAATGTGTTCTATTCATGCTTTAAAATTAATTGATCGTTTGTTAAGAGATTTGACTCCAAACGAAGAAAATAAAAATGAACTGTTTGCAGGTAAAACTCTTTTACTGAGCGGTGACTTTCGCCAAATTCTTCCAGTTATACCGCATGGCTCACGTTCTATTTTAATTGAAAATTGTATTACATCTTGGCAAGAATTTATTAACTTTAAAATTTTGAAATTAAATCAAAACATGAGAGCTCTCCCTCATGAAATTGAATTTGTAGAATTTCTTAGAAGACTCGGTAATGGTGATATGCAAAGTTTTCCACAGTTTGGTTCAGATATCATTGAAATTCCTCATAATTTGATTGGCAATCCAGACAATATTATTGAAGACATTTTTGGAAATATTTCTGATACAATTTTATCTGATGACATTTTGAGTTCCGTCATTTTAGCCCCCAAAAACAATGATTGCAATGAAATCAATTCTAAAATCTTGAGTATTATGCCAGGAGAGGAGAAAGCATATTTTAGTTTTGATAAAGTTGTTTGTGATGACATTCGTGAGCAGAACAATTTTCCAATAGAATTTTTAAATAAATTGAGTGTAGGAGGTTTGCCACCTCATAAATTAAATTTGAAAGTGAATTGCATTGTTCTCCTCATACGTAATTTAAATACAGGTCAAGCATTAGTAAATGGAACACGAATGCGTGTAAAAGTTATGCACCGAAATTCAATAGATTGTGAAGTTTTGACTGGTGTCATGCGAGGTGTACGCATTCTAATTCCACGCATTCATTTGACTTATTCTGGAACTCTTCTTCCATTTAAATTTCAAAGAACTCAATTCCCTATTATTCCTGCTTTTGCTATGACTATTAATAAATCTCAAGGTCAGACATTCAACAGAGTTGCCATTTTACTTAAAGAACCTGTATTCACACATGGTCAATTGTATGTTGCTGCAAGTAGAGTGCGTGCGTTTGAATGTTTGAAATTTTATATTTATGATACATCTGACCAAGGTCATTTGTTCAAAGATGATAGAGTTTTCACAAAAAATATCGTCTTCCCAGAAGTCATTGTTACCTGATTTCCTCTCACTTTTCTCAAAAACCTTTTCCTCTTTTATGAGTACTAGGAGGGCCCGGCGTGCTTCGCTACGCTTATAAATAAAGTTTTTGCGTAGACATTTTGTTGACGTAGAAGCAATGATTTCAAAAAGTGGTAATGAGAAATGCTACCATATAATTTTTAATTTTTCTTTTTAAATATATGAATGAAAAATAATCAGAACTCTAGCTGATCAGTTCGGATATATGAAAAATTAGCGATCAAATAAGTTTTCAAGTAAGCTTCGTATGAAAAATTAGCATATGAAAAATTAGCGATCAAATAATTTTTTAAGTAAGCTTCGCTAATTTTTCATATATCCGAACTGATCAGCTAGAGTTCTGATTATTTTTCATTCATATATTTAAAAAGAAAAATTAAAAATTAGATGGTAGCATTTCTCATTACCACTTTTTGAAATCATTGCTTCTACGTCAACAAAATGTCTACGCAAAAACTTTATTTATAAGCGTAGCGAAGCACGCCGGGCCCTCCTATTATTATTATTAAAGGAAAAATAAATTAAATAGATGAAATAGATGAGAAAATATAGAATAAATCTTAAGAAGACAATATTATTATTAGTAAGAATTTTTAAGAGTATATGTTAAATAAAGCTTTTGAAAGATATTATGAGTATACCTCTTGTGATTTTGTATAATTTTGAGTTTGATAGATGGAAACCCTCAACCGTGCCGAGAGCATAATAAAAGAGATTCTTGCGTTTAAATTAGATTTAGAGAGAGAAGTTCATATACAGAAAGAGATACAAAGCTTTTCGGAGAGACTTGAGATCTTACGCGAAAATTTTAATACATTATCAAAAACTTTGATACTAGAATTAGATAGCGAAGATTTTGATAAAACTAAAAAACGATTTTCGACAGCTTACAAGACTGTTAAGAAATTACTTAGTGATCATTTGACCGAAGTTAAAACGGACGTAAAAGGAAACATGGCGAATTTCGACATTGTAGCTACATACAAACTGATTCCGCAGTTTGATGGAAATAATTCAGAAGTTGAAAACTTTCTGAATCTCATTAGATTCTTGCATGATACTCTGAAAGATCAGAACGAGAAATCGAAATTAATTGATTTCATTTTTCAGACGAAATTATCAGAGAAAGCGAAGATTTCGTTGGCTTCTAGTAAGAAACCAAGTACTTTTGACGAATTTTCGACTTTATTCAGAGAAATCTTTAGAAGTCGTGTAACATCCGCAAAAATTCATGCTGAATTAGCCCATGTTAGACAAGCGAACTTGTCTGCTGACCAATATGGTCATAAAATCGAAACGTTAATCGCGAAGCTTAATGCAGTGCAGATTCTAGAAAAAGGAGAATCAAATAGGGAACTGATTTCCGATCTGAATAACCAGATTGGTTTGAACATATTCAAGTCGGGACTGAATGAACCACTTAGGACAACAGTGAACGCATCACGTCCTAATAATTTAAAAGATGCAATAGAGTTAGCACGCGAAGTTGATGGTCAGAGCAAAGCACAGGTACTGAATTATGGAACAAAATTCCATAACAATGGCTTTAAAAAGAACGGTTTTCATTCAAATGTGTATAATAATAATAATAATAGAAATAGGGATTTGAACCCAAATAACAAAAGGTATAATCATAACAATAATTATGGATCTAGTAATTACCGAAATAATAATAATAATAACTACAGAAGTAGAAATAATAGATTTTTTAATAGAAATGGTAATAGATACAATAATAATAATAATAATAATGGTAACAGAAGAGTAAATATAATGAGCTCGGGAAACGACGAGCGAGTCTCCGAAGGAGTGGATTCGAGAGACTTAAAGAATCAAGATTTGTAAAATTTAATAATGTTTTTAACTTAGATAATAATAAATCGAATTTTATAGCAATTAAGACTAACATAACGAAAGGGAAAATAACATTTTTGATCGATACAGGAGCGGACATCTCGCTCATAAAAGAGAATTTAATAAACGAAGATATAAGATTGATAGATAAACAGTGTAAGATAATGGGTGTAACTAAAGAGGAGTCATACACGTTAGGTATGACAGAAGTGAGGTTAGATTTTGATGATGAGATGATAGTACAAGAATTTCATGTGGTAAATGAAGAGTTTCCTATTGGAACAGATGGCATACTTGGAAGAGATTTTCTACAGAATAATTTATGTAAAATTGACTACGAAACGTTTACATTATCAGTTTACGTTAATGGAAGTGAAATATTAGTGCCGATGAGAACAAAAGTACCTGAGAATAATAAGTTTACAATACCAGCACGTACTCAAATAATAAAAGCAATCAACTTGAACGTGGCTGAGGACAGTGTCATACTGAATGAAGAGTTGCAGGAAGGTGTGTTTGTTGCTAATTCTTTGGTATCATCAAGAGGAATTACGCATGTGAAGATAATAAATACATTGGATGAAGACGTAGTAGCAGAAAATTTTTCACCTAAGATAGCACCACTACGTGACTATCATATAATAAATAAAATCAGCAACAGAAGCGAGACTACTAAGGAGGAAAGATATGAGAAATTATTAGAAGAACTGAAGATCGACAATTTAGATGATACAGCTAAGGATTCAATTTTAAAAATCTGCGAGCAATATGCAGACATATTTCATCTGACAGGGGACAAACTAACAACGAACAATTTTTACAAACAAACCATAACAACGGTAGATAAAAATCCAGTCTACATAAAGAATTATAGACTACCGCAATCTCAAGTAGACGAAATCAACAAACAAGTAGATGAGTTGATTAAAGATAACATAGTGGAGCAGTCAGTCAGTCCATTTAACTCACCATTGCTCATTGTGCCAAAACAGGGGAACACATTAGATAGGAAGTGGCGTTTGGTGGTTGATTTCAGGCAGTTAAATAAAAAGATAATGGATGATAAATTTCCTTTAACAAGATTAGACGATATATTAGATAATCTTGGAAGAGCGAAATATTTTTCGACTTTGGATCTAACAAGTTCTTTCCATCAGATAGAATTGGAGAAGGAATCGAGACCGTTAATAGCATTCTCGACGAACAAGGGACATTTTCAGTTTAAAACTTTACCTTTTGGATTAAAAATTTCAACAAATAGCTTTCAACGGATGTTATCTATAGCTCTAGCTGGTCTGGAAGCTGAAGCATTTTTATATGTGGATGACATTATAATTTTTGGATGCAGTATAAAACATCATAATACAAATTTGGTTAAAACTTTTGAAAGACTACGAAGATACAATTTGAAACTGAACCCGAGAAAATGTAATTTCCTGAAGACAGAGGTAACTTACCTAGGACATCAGATAACTAGTGAAGGAGTGAGAACGGATCCCAAAAAATATGAAGTAATCAAGAATTATCCTGTTCCAACGAGTGCTGACGCAACAAAAAGGTTTACAGCATTCTGTAATTATTACAGAAGGTTTATTCCTAATTTTGCAGAGATTGCAAAACCCCTAAATAGTTTAAGTAAAAAAGATGTAACATTCAATTGGACTACAGAATGCGAGGAAGCGTTCAAATTACTGAAAGATAAACTAATGAATCCACCGATTTTAAGATATCCAAATTTCGAGGAGAAATTTATAATAACGACAGATGCATCAAATTATGCACTGGGAGCTGTATTGTCACAAGGAGAAATAGGGAAAGACCTACCGATTTCGTATGCGAGCAGATCACTAAATAAGCACGAAATAAATAAACCTATAATCGAGAAAGAATTACTGAGTATACACTGGGCAATAAATTTTTTTAGACCATATGTTTATGGGAGAAAATTTGTAGTAGTCACAGACCACAGACCACTTGTGAGTCTATTTACACATAAAGATCCATCATCAAAACTAACGAGGATCAGATTAGATTTGTCTGATTACAACTTTGAAATTATATATAAGCAAGGGAAGATGAACACGAATGCGGACGCATTGTCAAGGATAGATATAAATTCAGAAACGCTAAAAGCAATGATACCAACTTCCAGTATAAATGCCGTAACGACGAGAGCTATGAAAAAGAAAGAGGATAACGTTGAGGAAAACATCACAGATGTGAAGACGGAGTGCACGCTGTATTCATGGAACTGTACCTCAATATCAGAAATAAGGAATATAAGAAAGTTATCATTTGAAAACAAAAACTCACGTGAGAGGATTAAGGAAAAATGCATTGATTATAAAGAAAATGAAGATAGTTTGCGAATAATAGAATTGAGTACTAAAATGAAAAAAGGAATTCTAGTAGTGTACAGTGAAGATTCACGCATCGCCCTAGGGAATGCATTGAAGAAGCTCATACTGACTATGAAAAGAGAAAATATAAATTATCTAGCGCTAGAGGTAAATGATGAAATATTCAAACACGTAGATGTCACTGAATTTAAAGAAATATTTAATAAGCTGCAGCACAAATTGAATAAAGAAGAAAATAAGCAAACTGAATTGAAGATTTTAATATATGAAGCTCCACAAAGGATTTTAGATAAAGGCAGAATTGAAGAATTAATAAAGTTATATCATGATACACCACACACTGGCGGACACTCAGGTGTCAAACGAACAATAAATAAACTTAAGCAGAAGTATGTTTGGAAAAACATGAGCAAAATGATCAAATGTTATGTTAGGAATTGTGAGTTATGTTCTAGAAATAAGCAAATTAGAAATACTAAAGAGAGATTAACCATAACTGATACTCCTACATCAAGTTTCGAAACGATTTCGATGGACACAGTTGGTCCATTACGGTTAACAAATAATAATAGGTATATTCTCACCATTCAGTGTGATTTGACTAAATACATTGAAGCAATACCTATTGAGAATAAAGAGGCGAAAACCATAGCCAAAGCGTTAACTGAGCAATTCATTTTAAAGTTCGGAAACTTTAAGACTTTAAAAACGGACTTGGGGACAGAATTTGTTAATGAAATTATGAAAAATGTTTGTGCATTCTTTAAAATATCGCATGTAACTTCGACACCGTATCATCATGAAACACTTGGTTCTATCGAAAGAAATCATCGAGTGTTGAATGAATATTTACTGTCGTTTACGAATGATTATAATTGGGAAGAATGGATACCATATTTTGTTTTTTGTTATAATGTGACCCCACATTCGGATACTGGATATAGTCCTTATGAATTGGTTTATGGGAAGTTAGTAAATTACATAATTTATTTTAAATATATTAGATCGAATTAAATTTATCCCAATAAAATAAATAACTAATCAAATGTATAAATAATAGTATAATAATATAATAGTGGATAAGTAATCTTGAATGGGATAAAATATGTAATAATTTTTTTTTTATAGAGTAAACTCTTAAGAGAATACTTTTCTTCAAAAAGTATTCCCTCTTAAAGAACAGGGATGTGATGCCTTATGCATCTTATGCATCCTATACATCACCTAAGATTAAGACATTCAAAATTATGCGTATGATGATTCTCAAATCTAAAAAGAAACATAGTTCTCAACCTGAAAGACATTCAGAATTAATACATGTTGTAAATTTCATTTCTGATTTGCAAATGAATTATATTTTGATTTAAAATTAAATCAAAATATATAAAATGCAACGTCTAATATTTCATAACAAAGTAGTAATTTCTTTTAAGAAATTGTTATTGTTTGTTTGTGGCGAACATTTTAATTAAATTTTTAAAAAAATTAAAATTGAGTTGGCGATGTTTTTTATGTTACTGATTATTAAAAAGAAAAACAAAAATTTTTTTTTGCATTCTAATTTATTCGCAATAAAAATTAAGTTCTCGTTTTGCGTTAGATATAAAAAAAGTTTTTCCGCAATTTTAAATTAAGTTCACGTTTTGCGTTATTTATAAAAAGTTTTCCCGCAATAAAAGTTTCCTATTATATTTTGCTGAAATAAAAACTAATATATACAGTTTTGATTTTAAAGAAAAAGATCCAATATCTTTAACGAGTTGTCAAAACTAATCGGTTTCGAACGCAAACGAACTACAAGTTACAATCCTAAATGTAACGGCCTCATCGAACGTTGGCACCGAACTCTAAAATCCGCAATAATGGCCTACGACAGAACGGATTGGACGCGTATATTACCGTCAATACTACTTGGTTTACGAACCACTTTCCGTGAAGATTTCCAATCTTCATCGGCTGAGCTCGTCTATGGTACTAACATTCGTCTTCCTGGTGAATTCTTTACCGGAAACTCCACTTCTACTCCTCAATCTGACTTCGTTTCTCAATTGAAACAACATTTCAACCACCTTCGTCCCTCAATTGCATCAAGACACACTTCTCCTAATGTTTTCGTCTCCAAAAATCTCCAGTCTTGTTCGCATGTCTTCTTACGTACTGACTTAGTACGTAAATCATTACAACCGCCATACGAAGGTCCTTTCCAAGTCATCAGTCGCGATGATAAAAATTTCGTTTTTTCATTATTATTCATTGTGTTTGTTTTTCCTTAATAACTTTAATATTGTTAATTATTGATAAATCTTTTAATTTGCATATTTTGCTTCATCTATAATGTATATTTATATTAACACGCCATTCTTGAGTAGAAAATAAAAGAAACTGTTTTGAGAAAAAGTCAACGTAAATAATTTAAATAAATATAATAATAAATAAGTTTGAATATTGTAAAGTTTACATCTCCACGTTATTTGGATTGAATTGCTTTCCTGAATAAATATATTACTAATAGAAGATTAAATGCTGCATTGATTTTATTAAACTATTTAACAAATTTAAATTGTGTTTCATCTCATGAAAAAGATTTGAATGTGGTGCATTGATGGTATTTTAAGAGAGCATAACAACTAGATCAGTCAAGCAACTGAAAAATTTATTAAGTGAAGTTGATCAACTATAAATACAGCGATTCTTTAATATTCAAAAATCGAGAAGGAAAATTGTGTAATTCCTTGATTCCTGACATAAATTTCTCCGACGCATCTTTCCATCCAGAGGAAAACAAACCTCATCTCTATCTCATCATCACACAACAACACTAGCAGTTTCCGGACAACTCTAAGAAGCTACCAAAATTGGTGACCCCGACGTGGAAATTGTTATTGTTTTGTTAATGAAATAATTTCATTTGTTTACTTTTTTTGCTAAATTAATGTTTTTCATAATTTAAATTTAACAACAATTGTTACATAATTTATTTGTGACAATAAATTATGTATGTCATTTGAAATTGTTTTGGTGTCATCAAAACAATTAGCAATTTTGTTGTTTTTGTTTTGATATGAAATTTTTGATGAAAATAAGATAAAATAGGAAATGTATGATCTGTATGAGAATCGTTATACGGATATAAATTTTGTAAGTATATAAGAAAAATGCTAGTTTTAAGAATATCAGTAGTAGTAATCTAGTATCGGTATCACGAGCACTTCTTGATACCATAAGATACCAAATGCAGTTGATCATATCTGTGATATGATCACTGTCATAGAAAGTTAGTAAAAGAAATCAAGGCCAAAAAATTAAAAATTAATAAAAGGAATTATAACAACATTAAAGGGATTTTTCTTCTACCATGATAGAGAATAGAGGTCGAAAGGTAACAAGTGCCTAAGACCTGGAATGACCCTTCCTGGTCATCCAATCTAATCTCTATCAACCAGCATCCCAAATATAACAATCAACTGCAACAAAAACCAAACCAGTTTAACTTGAATGGTCAGATGTACCGAGACGTTTTGGAAAATGAACTGCCAACATTACTTGAAGATTTGAGCTTAGAAGTGCGACAGAACATGTGGTTTCAACAAGATGGTTGTCCAGCACACTATTCGATGGTAGCACGTGAAGTATTAGATCGTGATTTCAATGGTTGCTGGAGCGGTAGAGTTGGTCCGGTAAATTGGCCTGCCAGATCACCAGATCTTACTTCGCCTGATTTCTTTTTGTGGGGCTATCTCAAAGAGAAAGTTTACAAACAAGAACCAACAACACGTGAGAATATGATTGGGCGAATCAATAATGCTTGTGCCGAAATTCAAGCAGACACACTTCTCAGTTGTGTACAGTCATTTGAAGAGCGGATTAATACGTGCATTGAAGTCGAAGGCCATCATTTTGAACACTTATTTTAAGCTAAAATTTGTTTATTTATCAGCCATTTACATTAATAAACTTTTTACAATGAAAACGTGATATTTTGTATTTCAAACGCATTAAAAAATCGTAGGCATATGTTCTTAGTAAAAAAAATCGATAAAAATTGAATTTCGTCGATTACAGCGCCATCTATCATGAATCGAACAACATGTTTTAGTCAAATCGTACGTACTTTTAGCCATAGAATCCGTATCTGCAATAAAAAATTGGGGTTCCTATTTTAGATTCAAAGTTACCCCCGCCCACCTACAAAGAGGGGGGGGTGGGGGACTACTTTTTTGCACTAATGTGTTTCCCCCGTGGAATGATTAAATTTTGAATACAGACATTTTTTCCGTAGTGCTTATAGTTTTCGAGATATTTGAAAGTTTCAGGTTAAAAAAATCACCCTGTATACGAAAAAAATGTAAAATAATTATACAACTTTGTATCACTATGATCATGACTAAAACCTGCAATTTACCTCTTCCCGAAATTTTACATTCGTCTCATTATCTGAAGCTAAAATTTTTGAAGGTTTCACTTCTACCACGTGTGAATTTCACACATGTCTCTATTTTTTTTTCAACATAATAACATACATAATACAATATCACCAAAATAATAAGTAAAAAAAGGAAAATATTAAAAAATATTCACTGTCTCTTTTTACTGTTAAAATTTCGTTTCATCCAGTTTAAAATCTCGATACTAAAGAAGTTTTCACTTCAAAAATTTGATCTAATTTTGTAGTTGTGTTTGTGAACTCTCATTTAATGTTTTTGTTAATTAATAGTATTTAATTAAATAATTTACGATTATTAACGATTTAAACAAAACATTTATTTAAACAATAACAACTATTTTACTTTAAAAAAATAATAATAAATAAATGGCGTCTTGTTGTTTACTTATTTTACAGATTTGTAAATGTATTTGTGTAAATTTATTGTATTTGCAATTTGATCTACCAAAATATCTAGATTCAGAAAAATATTTTCAGGTCAAAAAAAGAGCGATCTTTTTGTACAAAGAGAATACGAAATGCAAAAAAAAAGTGATCTGACAGCTGCTTTTTTGCTCTTAGATCACTTTTTTGTCAAAAAGAAAACGATATTAGTAATGTCAAAAAAATTTACGAAAAAAGTGTATAAAAATGCACATTTTTTTTTTAATGTAACTCGAAAAGAAAATTGATTCTATTGCGTGAATAGAAGAAAGTTTTTGATTTACATCAATTTTTTTTTGATGGGTTTGTGTGAAAAGAATTCGACATGTTTCCATCATGAAATCACACTTTATAAAATGTGTTTGTTAATGCTTACTGAAAACAAAAAAATGCAAATTTATGTTCTATATTTTATGGATATATGTAGATAAGGATATATTAAAACAAAAGAGTTTTTAAGAAATCGAGTTTGGTTTAAAAAAATCGAAATATTTCAAAATGCTTAATTTTTGAGTTAATTGTAAGGGACTATTCACGTAGAATAAGCTTAGAAAACTTTACTGAAACTTACCTTAGCCACTATAAACAGCTAAGATTCAACCCAAAGTAGAACTATATTATCAAAAATGTTTTTTTTTCATTTTTATATAGGCGGAACCCTCCGTGAACGAGTTATATTCGCACTTGACAGACCTTTTTACATTGGAGAATTTAAAAAAATTTGCTAAAGTTCACTATTTTTATTATTTTTGAATTAATTTTAAACTCATTTAACTACGTATTAAACCTTCTGTGATCGGCGGTGCATATTGTATTAACTATTTTCAGCAATTACTAATCTAATTGCACCAATTAAGTTAAATATTCTCAACAATTGCTAAACTGAAGAGATCCCTCAAAGTTCCACCACTGTATAGAAAATCTCACAGTTGCTCATAAACATTGGTGTTTAGGAAGCAAAAAATCTAGGTAACGAGAAAAACGTCACGATGATACGATATCGGATATATGTTTACTGTTAACCTGTCATAAAAACGACCATCCATGCAAAGAACTAAAACAACCTACCTGACATAATCGAAACTATTTAAACTTAGGTACGTAAGGTGCCGTTAATTAATTAAGCAAATATTTGTGCAACATTGATAGGTAACAGGAGCTTTTCAAATGATCCTTTTATGGTTAAATTCATCTCATCATGTTAGTTCCAACTTGATCTCACGTCAGTTATAATCTTGACCAGCTCTTTCTTATTAATTACATCGTATGTATTTTAACAAACATCTAATACCGTTGCGAAAATTTTTTCTTATAAATATGTACCTTATTGGCAATTTAAGGCAAATGTTTTGTTTTGAAGATGAAGTTTTCCTCAATTTAGAAGTTTTCTACGACACTGATGCCATAAAGCCGAAAACTGGCAACAGTTCCATGCCGAACAACCGACAGCGGATCATAGCTTATACCCAAATTACTAAAGGCTTGTCACATCAGGTGTCACTAGTCATGTGACGTCACATCGCATACAAATTGCTTTAAGTTGATAAAAACGGCTACGACTGAAACTAAAACTTAAAAACCTACATTTTACGTCTTCAATTATACATACAATAATTATATGTATAATAAATCATAGTATTACGAATTTCTATTGTAAACTGTTAATACAGACGCTAGAGCTAATTATTATCACATAACAAATTTCAATGACTCAACGGTTCATCCTATACATAGTTTTGCTGATGATAGCACGCTTCATGCGTCTTATGAAGCACCTAAACTATATACACCCTTAGCGCTTAGTGAGTGTAGGTCAAAATTGATAGATTCCCTTAACACTGATCTTAAAACAATTATGGATTGGGGTATTGCTAACAGTGTTGAATTCAATACAAGCAAAACTCAGGTTTGTCATTTTTCTAGGATAACGACACCCAATCCTTTTCCATTAACGTTTGGCCCCAAAAATCTTTTAGAGAATGAGTCTGTCAGACTTCTAGGAGTTGAGATTGAAAATAATATGAAGTGGAATTCTCATATTTTTAATCTGGCTAAGAATGCTGTTCAAAAGTTAGGTTTTTTGGGGCGATGTCGTAAGTTTTTCGATAGCGAACAACTTCTTTTAGTTTATAAATCTTTTATACGTCCCTGCATGGAATACTGTTCTCACATATGGGGTGGAGCTTACTTGAGTAGTCTCAACTGCCTTGATTCTGTACAGCGTAGAGCTATTAAACTCATTGGTAACCCAAGTCTTACTAACGGTCTTGATTCCTTGCAGCACAGAAGAAATGTTGCTGATTTGACTATATTTTATAAATATATTATGGATGAACGAGCTTCTGAAGAGATCAAATCGATTTTACCTAAATCATCAAACCTTTCGCGTCACACCAGAGCAAACGTAGCAGCGCATCCCTTTACCGTTCAAATAATTAGGTGTAGAACTGTAGCCTTCCAACGTGACTTTTTCAACAGAGTCTCTCATCTTTGGAATGCCTTACCTTCCTGGGTTTTCCCTGATGAATTTAATCCTCAAGGCTTTAAAGTTAACGTTCATAAATTTCTCAGAGAATCTTAATTTGCATTCCATTCTTATCCCTAGTTGGCATGGTATCTTCGGATATTCAGAGACGTTAATTTATTATAATTAACACTAAACATGCCTAACTTTGAATTTCAAAGTTACATCTGTTGTACAAAACGTCTTTAGTTTGGTGTAAAACACGAGAAAACACTAAAGTTGATACATCGTGATGTGACTCACTTAAAGGGACGTGACGACTTCGGTAATTGATGTGTTAGACGAAGTCATTGTCAGAAGTATGATGCAGAAGTAGCTCATAAAATAAAATTTCGGAATAGAAAAATTCACTATCGCCAAATCAGATACATATTCAGGAGTTGCAAGTGCTGAATAAAATAGTTCTTAAAATTTTCATAATTTTCTGATACATCCGAAAGTATGAATCCCAGAATCTAGATGCAACCAGTCACAAGAAACTAACTAATCAACAAATCTCCACTACGCTTGTTTTACGTTCTTCAAATTTACATGGTTAGTTGAAGCTAGTTAGCTTTCTTCCGTACCCATCTTATGCAATGTGGCATATTAATAGTTATATATTTAGCACTAATAGAAAATACCGTAAACCGAATTTATTGCTGCATTCACTTTTCCTTCAAAAATTAACAAGTCAGCTTGAATTCGGAAAGTTGTAAATTTGATAATTTAGCAGTTATGTATTAAAAGATACCAGACACAAATCTTATTTTCTAAAATTGCACTCAAATAAAACACCTTAATAAAATTATGTTAAATAAAACTATGAATTGGGCGTCGAATTTAACTTATCGAATTTATATTATCAGTAACTTTTTGTACACAATTTTTTTATAAAATGTTGGAATTTGACAAAAAAAAACGATCCCGAGCGTGTTGATCACCTAAAAATAAATACCGCATGTTAAAATTTTCATATCAATATTTTAAACAATAATGGCTGTCTTACCTATAGGTCTATTTAGATCTTGCACGCATCTTCCTACGTTTACGCTTCAACCTTCGCATACGCTTCTTACGCCACTGCAAAGAACAGAAAATATGTATTAATAACACAAATTATATTTGTTTACAATAAAATTCATTTAAAAATCTGGCCTCAACACAAAAATATATTAGACAAAACACGTGTAATCGATATAAAATGTCGGCAATTAAGAATGAAATTTTAACTCAATAGCACTTGAAGCATAATAATTTTTAAGTTATTATTTTTACTTTAAATAAAAAAAAACTACTTTTCCAATACAAATTTAAATTACCTTAGCTCTCATTGTGATGGAAAATTTAAAATTAAACTTTCCTTAACCGAACAATGTCCACTTTGCTTCACACACAACAAGAAATAGAAAGAAATATACTTCGAGAAACAATCAAATATACTTCGTGTACGTACATGTAAAAATATTGACGATAAACTTCGAATTCGATAAACGAACTAAAGAAATGTTACCATTGCGCATGTTGTTCGAAAATCAATAAAGTTTATTGTGTTGTCTAACAGGTGACGCAGAAATAAGTTTTTGAAATACAAAACCAGTTAAAAAGAAATTTCAAAAAATTAAATGGAGTTTTTGATTTTAGAAAAACGAGTTTTGAAATTGCTTTGTCTTTTTTTGATTCAACAATAATAAATTCAATTGTTAAAACTGTTGAACTCGACGGAACATTTTACTAAAAAATTTTACATTAAAAACACTTGTTTAATATTTTGCTATAGTTTAAACATAACTTGTAATTTATAATTCTGTTTATATTCAGTAAAATCGTTATAGTGTGATAACTAATTCAAGGAATCTTTTATTTTATTTTCAGACATTTTGTGTTGTTTCAAAGCGTTTTCGGAAGAACTACATCCATCGGTTTAGTGGAACAAAAAGTCTATGGTGGTTTACGCCTTGGAATTCAGCAAGAAGGGCATGTGTTTATCTAGCGACTAATCAATTTTTTGATTATTTCGTAATGGCAACCATATTATTTAACTGTATTTTCTTAGCGAGAACTGAAACATTCGAGGAGGCTGAGTGAGTAAAAATTATATATATTTAGCAAACAATACCTATAAATTTTGTACATTAATTGAATATTCAGTTGCTTGATCTGAAATTAATTTTAAACAGGAATATTTTTGTTTAATTCATTGGTTTAAAAATTCGATTTCAAACAGTTTTTTCTGGTTCTAGACTGTTTGAAAAATTAAATTATAAAATAGTTAAAATTAGTTAAAATTACTGATATAGTTTTACACGGTTTACAGATACATATTTTTAGTTATCTACACTTGGGAAATGATAATAAAAATTATTGCCAAAGGGTTTGTTTTAAATAAATACAGTTATCTAAGAAATCCATGGAATTGGCTAGATTTTGTAGTTATAACTAGCGGATACGCCACAATTGGTATGGAGGTTGGAAACTTGGCAGGCTTACGTACATTTCGTGTACTGCGTGCTTTGAAAACAATATCAATTATGCCAGGTAATATTAACTTTTATTTTGTGCAATTAAATTTCTTTTCTACAATAATTTTTGCAGGATTAAAGACCATCATTAATGCATTGCTCCATTCATTTAAACAACTAGCCGAAGTAATGACATTGACAATATTCTGTTTAATGGTTTTTGCATTATTTGCGTTACAGGTAACTCTATCAAAACACTATTTCTTGATAAGTATCACTTGCATCAAATTAAGTTTTTATGGTTTCGTAATTTAGTTTTAGAATTCAAGCGTGTATTAATTAAAAAATTTAGCCGTTAAAGCTACAGATTGTTTCTATAATAATTTGATGGGTTGGAACCACAATTTGTTTCTTAATTTGAATTTTCTGTACGCTTCTAAGGAGTAAAGCTAGATAATTTTTTAGGTATATATGGGCGAGTTACGACATAAATGTGTAAAAAATCTACCTGATGGCTGGAATACTACGGAAGAAGAATGGAAGAGGTGAAGTTTAAAAATATAAATTTTTCTTCAACATATAAAAATAAAAAAAATTTGGTTTTAATTCATTTAGCTGGATAAACGACACAGAAAACTGGTTGTATGATGCTAATGGTATGCCGTTGCTTTGTGGAAATTTAACAGGAGCACGACATTGCCCTCCAGGTAATATGTTTTTATTATTTTACAAAAATTAAATAAACCTGAAAGACCTCAAGTATTACAGTCAGGACTTTATTTTGCATTTTTCGACGTTTTGATATCTGGCTATTGCAGACTAAATGTCGTTCTTTCACAATAGTTGTAATTATACATAAGAAGCATTTATGTTAAAGGCAAATATTTTCTAAGAAATGTTCTTGGTGAATATGGTTTCGGTCACTTCTAAATAACAGGAACAGTTAACAAACACAAAAGTAATTATCGAAAAAAAAATTTGATTAAAAATTAAGAGGTTTTCTGAGAAGTTTTTTAAACTATCAAGGATGTAAAATATCCGGTATTGTCAGCTAAAATTTCGTTTTATCACAAAATCTGCTATTATTAAAACTAAATATTTACGCTATATGAATAGGTTTTCTGTTGGTATGGTTAGACTAAATGACACGTTGGGTCAGATAAAATGTCGTTTTTCATAAATTTGTAATTATTGAAAATAAATACGAAACGAAGCGGTTTCTGAGAAATTTTCTGCAATTATTAGAACGCTACCTAATTAATAGGTGGATTAATAAAATGGATTAATAGATGAATTGAGAAAATATCAGCTAGTGTCGGAATCAAAAATAATAATACACATAATATAAATAAAACTTAAAATAGTTATTTAAATTCAACTAGATATGTATTCACTCATAAAATTCATTCGTTTTACTGTAAAATTTTATCAGGAATATTCTATGTTATAAAATTCTTAGTAAATTTATTCTCTTGCAATCATGTTTAGAGTTCCGTTAAAACCCCTGATATTGTAAGCCCGCTAATTTTCTTAGCACATAAAAACTCGTGAACTTATAGCGCCATTTTGAAATTAAAACTCGATATAAAAAAAATTTTAAAAATTGAATTAAAAACATTAATCCATTTTTTTGCATATCAATAGCAATCAATAATACTTTAAAAAGTAAAAACGGAAACCTTATGGCAAGACTTAAGCTTAGTTTTGAGCTGTTTGAGTAAAACAAATCTATCTATAAAAAACGTATATTTTTGAGAAATTTTGGAAAAATAGTATATTTTTAATTAGGAGCTAATGTGCTACTTTTTGTGTTGAGTCTATAGTTTGGCGGTAATAATATACTATTTTATATACTATACTATTTGATATATATAATATATATATACTATACTATTTGACCATGACGAGTGATTTTCTTTTCAAAGCTGATTTTTTTTATTCCAAAGCAATTTTTGGTGTAGTTTTAGACCTCACCGTTTCGACTTATTTTCAAAAATATGAACAAAATTTTCTGTACCTTCAACTAACACTTACTCTCCCCACCCCCTTTCTTCCACCGTAAGTTCCAACATTTCAATCATCAAAGCTGATTTTACTTATTCCAAAGCACTTTTTGGTGTAGTTTTAGACCTCACCGTTTCGACTTATTTTCAAAAATATGAACAAAATTTTCTGTACCTTCAACTAACACTTACCCCCCACCCCCTTTCTTCCACCGTAAGTTCCAACATTATAAACGAAAAAACGTGTGTTTTTTTGAAATTTTGGAAAAAGTATTTTTCATATTGACTAGTATCACAAGGTATCAATAGAAAACTGATTTTTTTATTCGAAAGCAATCCTTTTTTAATTTTGGACCGCACAGTTTTCGACTTATGTATTTTCAAATACGTGAACATATTTTCATCGTTTTTATCAGAATATAGAGTTCGCGCCCCTTAAGGTGGTGTAGATTTGAAAAAAAAAGAAGACAGACAATTAAGGACTGCAGTCCTCAGAAGTGAAAACTTAAAACTGTGAAATAGCTGTGTTTTTATCGTCTAAACACAACAAAATCTTTACTTACTTTACCACACTTCCACACTGTTATTAACTGAGAAAATCATCAAATTCAATAAAATAGTTATTTAATTATTAAGGGCAGTAAGAGTGTTTTACCGATTGAGGATATACGTTTAGTGATCGAGACGAATTCGAGATCTCTAATATATCCGAAATCGGTAATACTCTTAATGCCCAAAATGATTATTATATTTTTTGCACGATCAATGAAAATTCAATTAAAACTATTTGAATAATAAAATTCATTTTTAAGTATTAATGTTTTAAAATTGCATTTCAAAATAGTAAGCTCTGCGCTTCATCATAATTCTTTCGGTTTTTTTGTTGCAAAACTAACTTTCATAGAAAATTTTTTCAAAATAAATTGCTTTTAAACCTTTTAATTGCAATATTTTTAAAAGAATATTATTTAAAGTTGTAGCTAGTAAATTGCGCTACATAGTTATTTAAATAAAAATCTTTTTTATTCACACCGTCACAAGGGAAACCCTACCGGTAAGTAATTACTTACCACCTGCATGATCGGTAAGTAATTACTTACCGATCTGTGATTTGTAAACGAAACTTACTATGTTTATTTACGAATCAGTAAACATGCAAAATTGCCTGATCGTGCAAAAAATTTCAAAGTTCAAGAGAACGAGAGTATAATTATTTATAAAATATTATCATTAATTTCAACAATACTAAGGTTATTCGTACTATCAATTGCGTTTTCTTGCTTCCAAAGAAAAATAATTGCTTCCAATTGCTTCCAAAGAAAAACACACAAATCAAATATGACCAAACAATTTTTTTTATTTTACTTAAAAATACAACCAAATCTTTACTTACTATACCACACTTACACACCACACTTAAACCGTAAAAAAATCAAATTCAATAAAAAAGAAAAAAAACAAATTATAAATCAAGAAAAATAGAATAAGAAAATAGCAAATGATTACAATTTATCTCACTCCCTTTTCATATTAATTCTACATTTAATATTTATTTAGCGTGACGATAACTCGAATAAAAAAATTTTCCCCACACAAAATGGCACAACGCGCCTAAAGAAGTTTTCACTACAAAAATGGTACAACAAGCACCAACAGAAAATAGCAGAAAATGAAAAGAGAAAACAACATCAAAAAGTCTAAAAAAACAAAATAACCACAAAACATTTCTTTTAAAAACTGAATAAAATATTGAGATGTCGTAAAAATCATCTGAATGCATTCTAAATTTTACTTCGCATTGACGTCAGACTATGCTAAAAGCCAATAGCAATAACCTTAAAAAACTACACTATCGATAAATTTAATTACCGTAAATTGTCCGCAGCCTTAAACTGTGTTTAAATCAATCTTTTAAGGGAAGATGTCAACTCATATTGAAAGAAAAATACGTACTCAAATAGTAGTTTTTATTTTCCTTATTTTATTTCACGGGAATTAAAAAAAAGACTGCCTGCCTGCCAGAAAAAGTATTTTCTTGTTAATATCGAAATAATAATAATTTGAACGAAACGGAAAAAGACAGTAGCAATAACTTTAAAAACTGCATTGTCGATCAATTTAAAATTCTTAAAAAGAAATTTTTATGATTTTTATGAATTCATGAATAACAAAACAATAATTTTAATGATATTTAATAAAAATTAAAAAAAAAAACAATAAAAAAATGTACCATTCCAGGAATTATTGAATTCACCCTATAGAACCTTCGTCGACCGCGATATCCACATTGCAATTTGAAACGTTACGATAGAATATAGGTATTTTATACTTAAATAAATTAGGGTGACGATAATTTGAATATATAAATTTATCCCCATACAATATCGCACAACGCTCCTAAAGAAGTTTTCACTTCAATAATATGATAGTTTTACTTTTCCAAATTTTTTATAATATTTTAAAAGGTACGATTTTCTACTTTCTTCGAATTGACCTTAATTTCCATTCGATAGACGTAGTTCTCAAAATCTCTTTCTGGATTCGATCACTGATTAGTAAGCAAAAACCACCAAGTTCAACACCGCTATTGTTTCACAACAACAGGACAACAATTCTGCAAACAATATTCTTTAACAAGAATATTCAACAGCTTCAGAACTTGCTTGTAGAAATTGTTAATGCACAAATGTCCAAAATAATACACAAATTTTGGTTTTATGTTTACGATACAGCGCTTCGTTTACAATTAATTTCAGTTAACATAATCGCATTCCACTTAAACTGTATACACTATCACAGTTTAATTTAAATTATAGCTTTACATTATATCAGTCTAGTTTTAAACTAATTCTCGTTCTGCAAAAGAAAAGAGATTTCCTTATATATAATTTTTCTAAATTTCTCGATTATTCGAGGTAAATCCCTTCTTTACAAAGAAAGCTCGAGAAATTCTGATGAAATCGACATCATTATTTTCGATGTATTTTATTTCATGTTTATGTTTTTATTATTAACTTCCCGATATGGGAAGTTATTGTTTTTGGGTCGATTTTCGAAATCGGAATTCTTTTGATATCTTTACGTTTCATGACCTCCTGAAGCTGTTAAGACTATTTTTAGCTGGCAGTCTGTATGTGTGTGTGTGTGTGTATGTATGTGTATATCGCTGTGTGGAGAATTTTTGCCCAACGATTTCTCAACAACGGATGGGTCGATTTTAACGAAAATGGTCGCAATCGATGTATCTTGTCGTAACTTAGAGCCCAGTCCTTTTCTAGCGAAATTAAATCGTTTGTTTTTTAGTGGTTTCCAAAAAACTGAAAATCATCTCTTGCAAATATCATGAGATTAATAAATAATGCTATCAAGGTCATGAAGCTTCCATATTGCTTGTCAGCATGTCAGACATTTATAATGACATTTGTATAAACATTTGCTATCTTAGTTTTTGAGATTTTTAACAAAATGTGAAAAAACTACGTGTTATTTTCTTTATGCAAACGAATGATATCTGGATGAAACTTTTGTATGTAAATGAGCTGCAACCGCATCCGGGTTTACTTGAATATCAAAAACCTGAGTTATTTTCTACATTTGACAAAATGGTCAGAGGTTCGAGAGGAGATTGCCTGGTCAACTGTTTATTAACTTTCCGATATGAGAAGTTATTGTTTTTGGGTCGATTTTTAAAATCGAAATTTTTATAATATCTTTACGTTTCAAGACCACCTGAAGCTGTTTAGGCTATTTTTAGCTGGCAGTATGTAGTGTGTGTGGGTATGTGCGTGTGTATCATCGTATGTAGACAAACATTTGTCCAACGCTCTCTCAACAACGGATGATCCGATTTCAACTTCAATGGTCACAATCGATATATTTTGGTGTAACCTACAGCCCAGTCTTTTTCTAATGAAATCAGTACATTTATTTTTTAGGGGTTTCCAAAAAACTGAATATCATCTCTTGCAAGTATTACTAGAATAAATAATGCTATCAAGATCATTTACCTCCCATTTTGTTTTTCATCATGTCAGCCATTTATAATGACATTTTTATAAACAATTGCTATCTTACTTTTTGAGTTTTTTTAAGAAAATTTGAAAAATAGGCGTTATTTTCATTACTCAAACGCATGAAAACTTGATGAAACTTTTGAATTAAAATGAGCCGCAAACGCATCCGGTTTTACTTGAATATGGAAAATGTGCTATTTTGAATCAGCTATTTTCAAAATTTGGCAAAGGATTCGGGGAGGATGTCTGTGGTTCGTTGAACAACTGTTTTTTAGACTTCTCAGTCTTGACATTTAATTTTGTTGAAACTTAGAGCATAAGGTTTTTGTAATGTTTATAGTCGTTTTGCAACTTGTTCGAAATTTCTTCTCTCAACCCCCTCTACGGAACATCTGAAATAATGAGATAACCGCTATAGTTTTCGTTCAATCTTTACAGCATTGTCTATAACCTATCTGTAAGATAAAGAGTGAGAGAGAAACAACTTTTCACATTTTTATAAATAAGTCAGAAAGCGTGTTTTCGAAAAATACAAAAAAATTATTTTGAACTACAAAAAAAATCACCTTCCATATGACACCCCACTTGTCCAAGTCATAAATATTTTTTTCTATTTTGCGTCTAAAATAAAGTCATTTCGATACCCAAATGCGTATCGAAATGGCCTTCATTAAGATACGCAAAGTTTTATTTTTCAAGGTTGGTCACATTGGTCATACAAACGTCAGTGAAAGTTAAAACGAATAATTATATAAATAAAATTATTCTTATTAACTAACCTTATTATTAAAAAATAATCTAAATTAGTGTTAAATATTTTGATTAATTAAAATAATTAGTAATAATAACAAAATATCAAATTGACAAATTTTAATAAAATACACATTTTATGAACGCTAGTTTTGCAACAAAAAAATATATAGAAATATGATGAAACGCAGAGCTTATTATTTTGAATTGAAATTTTTAGAAATTTTCTTTAAAACATTAAGACATAAAAATATTTTTTAAAATTTCAAGACAAAAAATGCAAAATAGAAAAAATAGTATAAAAAACTCGTTTCATAAGACGTTTTATCGCACTTATCCTTTAGAAAACTCCCCGCTGCGCGGGTCGTTTTCTAAACAGATTGCGTGCGATAAAATCGTCGATTATGAAACTAGTTTCTTAATATACTATTTTTTCAAAATTTCTACTCGCAACCCCCTCCAAAGAACAATTGAAATTATAACGACCAAAAAAAATTTTTGATTTTTTTATTGCCAAGTTCCTACAACCGTGAATTTTTTAAAATTTTTTCTTTTGTAATGTTCGAAGATAAGTGGGGGGGACAAAACTAAAATTTAACTTTTTCTAAAATAAGTCCATTACTGTGCTTTCGAAAATTAGAAAAAAAACTGTTTTAGACTAGAAAAAAAATAACCGATACCCCCCACTTGACATGACCAAAATATTTTGTTTTCGTAATTTTTACTCTCAACCCCCTCCAATGAACATTTGAAATTATAACAACCAAGGATTGGATTTTTGGATTTTTTTTGATTTTTTTAAACCAAACTCGATTCCTTAAAACAAACTTTTGTTTTACTATCTCCTATCAATGTCCATAAAATATTGATAAAAAATAATATTCAAAATTTTCTTGTTGTCAGTAGGCGTGGACAAATACATTGAATAACTGTAAAAAATTTCAAGTTGATAGCACTTATAGTTTTTGAGAAAATCGATTATGTAGAAATTCGGACGGACACCGAAGTCTCACCAATAGGGTACCGTTTTTACTTTTTCAAAGTACGAAACCCTAAAAATGGTGTTATTGTATGATAAAAATCGAAAAAATTTTAGCAACGTTGACAAAGTAGACTTTAAGTAGACTCCACCGTTAGTTTTTTTAAATATATGGTGCAATGAAAATCTTCTTTCCAGTGTAACCAAAAGATGAAAATATGACGATTAATTGCAAGTCTTAGAAAGAGAATTTCAATTTATTAAAGTTTTAAGAAAATATCTTTATGTTACCTATTTAACTTAACGGGAAGTTCTTGGCGTGGCCGCTATGGTCACACCCTACCCTACTAGTTATTTTTTGCTTTGACCCTTTTTCTTGGAAACAATGTGACGTTGATTTTAGTTTTAAATATTGTAGGGGAGAAATTGAGGTTGAATACAATTTTGTTTTGTATTTTATTGCGATTTTGTAAAATCGTAATATCAAATCAATATTACAAATAAACTTTATGTTCACTTTTTCAGAACATACATGTTTATGTGTTGGAGAAAATCCAAATCATGGATACACAAACTTTGACAACTTTATGTGGTCAATGCTAACCACATTCCAGCTTATAACTTTAGATTATTGGGAAAATGTTTACAATATGGTGAGATGTGCTATATTTATACTTGACGATATATGTAAGAGTTTTATCGTTTTTTATATAGCTATTGGCAACGTCTGGACCAATGAGCGTTTCATTTTTCACAGTGGTTGTATTTTTTGGTTCGTTTTATTTAATTAATCTAATGTTAGCTGTAGTAGCATTAAGCTATGAAGAGGAAGCTGAAATCACTCAGGAGGTACAATTTATCACTATAACCTGCCTCGGTTTTCACCTAATTTTTTTTATTATAGGAAAGAAAAAAAGACTTATTAGATCACAGGGATGATTCTACGTTTAGTTTTGACCCGTCCAATTTGAATGTAAAGAAATTGAACAAACATCAACGAAAAAAAATTGATTCCAGAAAAGGGGTATTATTAGCATCATATTCAAGAAAGAAGACACGAAGGAGAAAAAAAGGTAAAGATGGTAACGAAAATGGGGGAAGTAATGGTACTGGAACTTGTGACAATAATAAAAACAAAAGCCGGTCAGTTACACCTAGCCCAACTCCTAGTCCAAGACATAGTAGTGTACGACCTAAAGTATTACAGCTTCAACGAACTCGTGCTCTAAATACAAATATAAACCAAGGTGCTCAAATTATAAATCAAAATACAAATACTTTACATCCATTAGCATTATTGAATTCTCGTGGCCAATTATTACCTAGTCGACAAGCTAGTTCAAATGCAAGTGAGGGTGGTGTTAATCGTGAATCATCATTAGATGATTCCGGTGTTGTGGATGATCACGATGATCAAGAAACAACAGCTATTGAATTAGTACCTGCAAATATTATACAACGAGAACTCACACCAGTTACGTTAGCACTATCACCTCATGAAGTTAGAATAATTAAATGCAATGGAAATATTGCTAGAATTAAAAAGCATAGTGTTTATGCACTTCATCCTGAATATTTATCACAAATTGTAGTTCTTGGTAATTGTAGTTTTTTTAGTTTTATAGCATGAACTAGTAAACAATAGCACATAAATCTTAATTATCGGAAACACCAACATTGACTTTTACAGATGATCTTCCAGACCGCAACTGTGATAGATGTGTACAATGCTGTGTCGACTACGACGGTTGGCTACAGTTTCAAAATTGCTTATATAAAGTTAGTGTTAAACATTAATCGAACCCCAATATATTTTTAAATTGTGATTTTTTTTCAGATTGTTAGGGATCCGTTATTTGAATTAGCAATTACATTGTGCATTGTTCTCAATACAATGTTTTTAGCGTTAGAACACCATGGGATGAGTGAAAATATAAGACAAGCATTAGACATTGGAAATAAAGTGTTCACTTCAATATTTACATTCGAATGTATTTTAAAATTAATGGCGTTATCGAAAGATTTTTTTTTATGTGGATGGAATATTTTTGATTTGATTATTGTTTCCGCAAGTTTGATAGATATTATTTTTGAATTGGTTGATGGATTGAGTGTTTTGAGAGGACTTCGTTTGGTAAGCATAGAAATAACCTTTTGTATAAAATATTTCCTTTTGTTTAGTTCGTATATTGAATTTTTAAAGTGTCGAGATGCTCTTAATCATTAATTTTTGTGTATGTGTGTTTATGTGGTTGTTTTTATGTTCATTTGTTTTTTTTTGTATAATTGTCAATTTTTCTATATTAATTGTTCATTTATAACTTCATTCATTCATTTGTGTATTTGTTCATTAAATGTTATTGCAATAAATATTTAATCTATTTACAGCTACGAGTTCTTAAATTAGCACAATCCTGGACAACGATGAAAGTATTATTGAGTATTATTATTTCAACTATAGGCGCATTGGGTAATCTAACACTCGTTTTAGTTATTGTTATTTATATATTCGCTGTTATTGGTATGCAATTGTT
This sequence comes from Diogma glabrata, assembly GCA_963693315.1. Lineage (NCBI taxonomy): Eukaryota > Metazoa > Arthropoda > Insecta > Diptera > Cylindrotomidae > Diogma > Diogma glabrata. The sequence goes on along the minus strand of OY856186.1, from coordinate 341,452,804 downwards.
TTCAAAGGATTATACGTCTGACAAATTCTATCCTGATCCAGTGCCTAGGTATAAACACCCTTTAAAATAAAAATATAACTGTGCAGTTTCTAATTATGTTTTCGTTTATTATCTTTCGTCTGCGAAATTTTTTCTGAAGATGGAATTTCAACGATTTTTTTCATTCCTTCATGATGATATTTCGAATTTTATGTGGCGAATGGATTGAGCCGTTATGGGATTGTATGCGAGCTGAAGAAAAAGTAAATTCAAATTAATTAAATTTTATATTATTCTTAATAAATATATGTTGATCAATAGGAAGGAGCATCTTCATGTTTCGCTATATTTTTACCAACTCTTGTCATGGGAAATTTTATGGTGCTAAATTTGTTCTTGGCCTTGTTACTTAATAGTTTCAATTCAGAAGAACTTAAATCTAAGAAAGAGGTAGGCAATAATATGTCTATACTTATTAAAACCATGAAAAAGATGGTTAAACGCAAAACTATCATTGCATTCAGTATGTGTTTGTGGTGTTTGTTCCTACGGGATGTTTTTTGCATAAAAGTTTGATTTTGTTTTTGAATAGCTTTTGATTTTACGCCGGTGGTGTTATTCAATTACAACACATTTGCACTTCACTCCCGGCTGTGTTTTTTAGTTATGTTTTAATTATGATAACAGGTTGTAAGAGGTTTCATTCTCAAAAACTGCGGTAAACAAAATCTAGCTGATATATATAAACACTCTGTTCGTTTAAAAAAGATTTGCCTAGTGTCTATTGATTTGTGCTGTCTTTTACTGTTTGCAATTTGAGTTTCTTATTTTATTTCATGACGATGTCTTAAAAGAACAATTTGATTAATTAAATAATAATTTTATCTAATAATTTTTCTATAATTTTTTACTTATTCAATATGTATTAAATATAAAAAAATTGCAAAATCTTTTTACTATTGTGCTCAAAAATATATAATGTTAAAGTTTATGCATCAAATGAGTATTTAACAATTTTCATGAAAACCTAGAACGATAAATAGGTAACGAAAGAAAATTGAATAAATTACGTTCTATTTACATTGTTCTACAGAAGTACAATAGAATGAAATTAGAAAACAAGTTGAAAATGCATTTGTACGAACAGGAAAAAACAATGACTTATTTTAAGTTAATTAAATTAATTCGTGCCTAGCTCGGAAGATTTTTGATCGAAAAATAACCGAAAAATATAAACCCTGTGTTGAGTAGTAAAATTCTAGTCTAACAAATTTTATTTTATAAAATAATTTGATTTAAAGTTTTTGTTTTGTAACTTTTATTTGAGAAATGATCATAGAAATAATAAATATCAAGAAACGAAAATTGGTTGACATTTACAAATGCATCCTTTTAGTTTATCTTCAGCTAAAAACGTAGCCAACTGAAGACAAAAGTGTGTTAAAACATACATACATACATACATACTACATAAAAAGTGATACATCTTTTTCAAAAATAAGTCATTAATTTCTATTCTCTTGCGTACAAATGCATTTTCATATCTTTTTTTTATTTTCATTCTAGTTTTCTGTGGCAGGCTAATGTGCGTCAAATTTTATAGACAGCGCGACAGACGATAGTACATATATAAACACTAGGTAAATATTAAATGTTTGTAATAGGACTGATTGTGATATCTGCTCGATTGTTAAATGGAATATTTTTATTTATTTTTCTAAGGCTGCTCTTCACTGTACGAATACAAATATCCAATGTTTCCTATCGTTTGCTAATGTGAACCAGTGCACATCATAGCATCGAAAAATCAAATCATCGAATCGTGTTACAGAACCGAAATAAGTATACCGAAAGTCGTCGAAAACCCATAGAATCCAAACATCACAGCGTCTAAAATTATATTATCGAAAATTTAATTGCATCCCTGGTAAAAATTCTTGTAGGAATTTTTGTTAGTATCTTACATGAACTTTAAAAGATCCTATGTGAATCTTGTATGATCTTGTAAACTTCTTGTCCCAATTCTCTACAAAAAATGATCATGATCATGTAAGTTCCTGTATAATTTCCCTACAAGAATTTTTGCCAGGGATAACATTACATTTAAATCATTACATCAAAAAACCCTTTAATCGAGCAATAGAGTATACCCAACTGATCACCACAACTAATATTTGGCGTGCACAACCGATCACCACAACTAATATTTAGCGTAGCACTTGATATGTGAAATCGTTTTTTTGTTTGTTGGTTTTCCTTTCTCTGTCTCAGAGAGAAACAATTATGTCTTCCCATAGATGTGCGTAACTTTTTCATTTGATTCGAAATTGTACAATTATTGCGAGTTTTAAATCTATAAGAAAAAAACCCTACCACAAAAAATAATAGTTTTCTCCCTCCCTGCGGCTATATAAAAAGAAATGAAAAAAATGGCATTTTGAATTTTATTATAACCAAACATATAACTTTTCATATTTTACCAATGAAAAATAAATTTGCCCATAATGAAAAAAGTTTGTCAGTAAATTTTCATAATATACTTTGAGAATATTAACATAACATAAATATTTGTTCGTGTTGTTAGAAAACATAGCTTGTCCATTATAAAATATTTGAGTTAAATAATCACTGGAAATAACACAATAAATTTAAATTACTCTCGTAATCAGTGATCAGATTTTTATTATTTAAGGGCACTCGCACTTATTTTAAAAATAAAACCACACGGGCTTTATTTTTATTTTTTATTTTTCGCTCTTGCACCTAGGATAAAATAAAAAAATTTACGAAAAAGCTTTTATAGGCAAAATAAAAATTTTCGAGAAAAGATTTTGCTGGCAGATAGTTATTTGAAAAAATAAATATAATGATCTCAGAGATTTTGTTTTATAATAATTTTTTTGTTTTTATTTTCTTTTGGTTTAGTTTGGTTAAAATTTGTATGAAAATAAGTGAGGTCGATATGAATATAAAATAGCTTAGTTTACGAAAAAATCAACAACAAGTTGTTACAGTTTTTTTCATATAATACAGCTACTTCAGTCAAATCGAACGCGACTTATGTTTTTTTATTGTTCTAATAAAAAAAAGAAGCATTTGCCCTTAACAGTCGGAATAGATAGAAATAAAATTTATTTTAAATTAATTAATTAATAAAAATAATAGTCGAAAAGAAATTAATTAATTATTTATATATATATTCTTACTAAATTCGTTCAATAAATCATTTTAAATAAATAATATTAAATAATTTTTTGTACGAGTAAACATTAAAATGCATTTTTTCGATTCAAAAATTGTCCGTAAAGCAGGCATTTTTTCCCTATTGAAATAACAATGCCAAAAGTGAAATAACAATGCCTAAAATTGAAAAAACAATGCCTAAAGTTAGTTATTTCGAAAAACTACTTTGATAAAATAATATTCTATAAAAATATTTTACTATTTCGTGTAAATATATGGATTTTTATTTATGCAAATATTACAGAATCTTACTCGTACAAAAAATCTTGTATGCAATTCGGGCATAAAGCATCTTTTTTGCTTTCGAGTGATTGTTTCTCTTTCTCTTTCGCCTCGAGCAACAATTTCACTCTCAAGCGGAAAAGACATACTTTATGCCCTTATTACATAAATAGCTATTATTTACTTCATAATTTAATTCATGCATAACAAAAAGAAAATTACAATAAAAAAAATTAACATTATTAAATTATTTAAAAAAAATGATTTACCAAAATATAGATCATTATCTAAAATTACGATTCAATCAAATAAATTTCTAAAATCTTTCTTTTTTTATCAAACAACGAAATAGGACGAAAACTAACCAAAATAAAACAAAATAAATTTAATCCTCTTTTCTTTGAACGAAAGAAAAGTAAAAAAAATAAAAACTACCACGTACAAAAATTTATTTCTAAAGTACAATTAAAATATCTGAGGGCGAAAAATAAGAAAATAAAATTTAGCTCTTTGTGTGCAGATTTTAATTTATATGCATTTTATTTTGGGAGATAAAAACTTTTTATGGGTAATTATTTCCATTCATTTTATAAAAATTAGCACAACTATATAGAAAAAATTTAATTTGTTTTGGCATTTTACATTTAGAATATGACATATCAGCGATCACCATTTGTTATGTCTCTCTTCATACAATTTTAAAGTTATATTTTCTCTATATTTATATATATATATATATGTACTCTAAAAGTATGCCCTATTTCGGTGCAACGATCATTCGATGCTATGACTTTTCGTCAGTGTGAGCTTTCGGTGTTGATTTTCGATGTTGTGATTTTCGGTTGTTGGATTTTTGAAAATTGTGATTTTTTTTCGATTTATTAATATTTTTCTATGTAACGATTTTTGATGGTATAATTTTTCGATAGTATGAATTGATGGTATAATTTTTCGGTAGTAGTAGTAGTTTTTCTTGTAAACATTTTCGAACATTCTGTCTCTACCAACGAAACCAAATATTTACAATAAAAATGATAATTTCTTGTTTATTGATAGATTTTCACTTAAAAAATCACAACAAAATTATGATTTATTTAAAAAAAATATACATTGAAGTTTCTATTGCTTCTTATTCCGAAAAATAAAACCCGTCTATGCCGAACTCGCACACACATGTAAAACCACAATGTTTCCTTATAATTTGATAAACTAAAAAATATTAGCAAACATGCTCGTGTTTAGTATTTCCACTAAACAAATACAGTAGCATCTCGCTTAGCAAGTAATTCGTTCCAGAATCTTTATCGTAAAGCGAAACACTCGTTAAACGAAACAAGTTTCCCATATTCAAATATTTTTGTGTTAACGTTAATTTTTTTAAAATCCGGGAATTTTCTTCTCGTTGTGCGAAACGTCGCGTGTTCGCCCGTTATGCGAATTACTCATTATGAAGTGTGCTCGTTAAGAGAGATTTTAATGTGGGTATGAAAACATTTGGAAACACTCAGCGCGCTAAGTGCAGGCCAGCCTTTAGAATAACACATTTTGCCGCATTATATACATGTACATAAGTGTGATTTGTTTGTTTGTGTGTTGCATTTGTAAATATTCTACAGTATTACCTAAGTGGTGTTGCTTTTAAAGAAAGTAAATAAAAATAACACAAAAAACAACCATTGTGAGTATGTAAAAGAAAACACATTATTGTATTGTTAAACCCTTTGCAAGTTCGAGAATTATAACCCCTCTAAGATACTTTTTAATATATGTTATTCAATTTATGTTACACGCACATTAAATATATTCTAAAAAAACTAATTTAGATAATTGACTTCACTTGCCGCTGACCATTTCGTTCAGAAATAAAGAGCTATAGTTGACTATAGTTAACAAGAGTTGCCGTTAAATATGACCGGAGCTTGTAAATAGTACACCTTTTTTAACTATAGTATTTAAAACTCCTGAACGTACAGTAAGTTATAAACTGTTAATTTCACACAAAATGATTTATAAACAATAAACAACTGGCATAATTTAGTTTAGGACAACAAATAATTTAATTTAATTTTATTAGTTAATTTTATTCTGTTGCGCGATTGTTGCGGAACACAGTATTAGTATTTTATTAGGTCAGTGTGTAGTGATATATGTTATTTTTCGAGCAAAAGTTTACAAATTTGCGAGAAGATAAAATTCATTAAACATAAACTCAATAGAAAGTTTTATCCTCCCGAAAGAGTAACATGTATTAATTTAAATAAAAGTATTTTAAAATTCATTGGTAAAACAAGTAAAACGAATAAAAAAAACCAATGAATATTGAATTTTATTTTATTTTTTTGTGTATTATTAATTCCAAACAATTAAATAAGTTTTATTCAATTTCGATACCTGTTTAATTTTAAGATATCAAATTTTATGCTAATGAGAATTGAGAAACCAAAAAATTATAAAAAACGAAATTGTTTCGCAATGGATATTCAATTCAATTTAACCGTAGTAGCCTTTGCCTTTTTCAATATTCGAGAGAGGAACATGCGCAATAGTTTTAATTTAGTGTTTTTCATATAATCAGAGCGAGAATGTTATTGTAGATTGTTCATAAAATACAATCAAATTATTTATAAAATGCAATCAAAAAAATTTATTTTATAGTTCAATACAATCAAATTAATTGTTTTATTGTGTTCCACACCACTAACGCAACAGTATAAAGTTAACAGCTGTTTATTTTATTCTATCAAGACTCATAACGCACACAATTATGAATTTAAAATAACAATCCTAAACAAACCTATATTTATAGTGGATGGAAGGATAAAACAATTTCTTTTATTATATTGAAATCCGACATAAATTTATTTGATTGTATTTCATAAATAATTTGATTGCATTTAATAAAAAAACATTTTTGCTTTGATTATATAGAAAACTTTATATAGAAAATTTAATCATAGTAGTCTTTGGCTTTTCAATATTTGAGTGAGGGACAAGCGCTATAATAATTTGGACTTTATCAAATATAATTATATTACATTACACTGGAAAGCTCAAAAAAAAAATATATGAATACTGTAATATTGCCGGAACACTGAATTTATGACAAACAAACTACACTTGGAAATCTCTTATATTATGAATCACAGAAAAATTGTACAGAAACTTATTAATTGGCTAACAAATAAAATAATTTAGTTAAAAACAGATCAAAAATTATATAAATTAAAATTCAAAAAAAAAGCTTACACAAATTTATCTTGAATGTTGTCTTCTTCGTGTTTTATTTTACGTCTTCGTTTATCTTCTGTGACTTCCTGTTAACTTCCTTTATTAACAATTCCCCAGACATTTGATTTAAAAAAGTAAGTATTGCAGTTTTCTTAAGACGTATCCTTAACGGTGAACTTTGATCTAAACAATTTTCTTCAAAATGCTGCGAACAAATTACATCATGTTTCTGCGGTTTTCAAGGTTTTAAATTTAGTGCTTTTACCATGCATTTAAATATTTTGTATTGGTTAGAAATCTATACAACGTTTCATAACTATTATTATTTATTTACCTTTGCAATATTTTAATGTTTTCAAATTTTAAATAACTGCATGTTCAAATAAAACACAAAACGTCCAGATAACATTATTTCTTGCTTAAAAAACTTAAGCTTTCGATTTTTTTTTGGTTCTGTCATATTTATATATATATATATATATATATATATATATATATATATATATATATATATATATATATATATATATATATATATATATATATATATATATATATATATATATATATATATATATATATATATATATATATATATATATATATATATATATATATATATATCAATATTTTCTTTAGGCTTAAAATCTCAATTCAGAGTACTGGCAAATGTCACAAAATACAAACTCAATATTCTGGTATAAAATTGATAGATTTTTAAGCAATTTATAAATGAAAATAAACAAAATTTATTAAGAACCATTATTATAGTTTATTAAATTAAAGCTTTAATTTTGTGATCACACACAATTCTTCGATTTTAATTTATGTCCTAATTGAACATTTAAAAATTATATACTAATCGATTTAAATGTTACTAATTGACTGATTTAAATTTTAATTAAATACTGATCTTGATCCAAACAGTTTGATCGTTTTTATATTATATTATCATCGATCTTCTGTTTCATTTTCCATCGTTTATGAAAAACTTGTATTTTTAATTTACTTGAACTTATTTAAATCATCTAAAAAAATGTACAGTGGTACGAATAAACGTTTAGATGTATAGTGGTATAGATAAACGTCTATATTTACTACAATTGAATAAAATTATTATTGAATTTAAAACTTATTTTTAGAGCAAAAATTGAAAATAGTCCGTCGTTACAGCGCATTAGTTTGAATTTATACTAATATGCTTGTCCCTCACTCAAATATTGAAAAGCCAAAGACTACTATGATTAAATTGAATTAAATTTCTATTTTGAAGAAATTAGTATTTTTTATGATTGGTTTATTGTTTCTCAATTCTCATTAGTATTAGTAGTTAGAACTTTGATGACTTTCATTGTAGATCATTTCATTTTTAAATTACAGAACAATAAATAGGTATCGAAATTGAATAAAATTTATTTAATTGTATGGAATTAATGGTACAAAAACATAAAATAAAATTAAATGTTTTTAATTCGTTTTACTTGTTTTATCAATCAATTTTAAAATAATTCAATTTAAATTTATACATGTTATTCTATCGAAAGGATAAAACGTTGTATTGGCTGTTTAATATTGGCTTCGCAAATTTGCAATGCTCTCTCGTGCTTCGCTCCAATTTTAAACTTTTTCTCGAAAAATAAAATATAGCGCCAAATGCTTACACAATAAACTACTATTATTTCGAATTAGTAAGAACGATATTTTTTTTACTCTTGTATTTGGAAATGTGATATTTTATTGTGATTTATTCGCTCCGCAAGAACGGTTTTATTGGTCCGTAGCATGAAATCAGTTGAGAAACACTGTCCTATATAATTTTTATTTCTAAGAAAAAGGTAAGTAGCTTCACTGTAATGCTTAAATCTTGTATTCAAATTTATAACTCTCTTAAAAATCAAATCTATTTTGACAGAACTAACGCTAGAAAAACCATCTAAAAATATTTTAACATAATTTTACTGGATGAAAACTTCGGACAATAAATGGCTGTCATTCTTGCCAGAGGCAAAAGCCAGCATCGGTCCATACAAAGTTCTACAGCACTAATGATGAGCAGTATTGCTGCAATTTTCGAATACTGGCATCCATGATTGGGCCATTAAAAAAAATATATAATATTATATTAGGTTTTCTCCGTTCAATGTATACACTTTCGTATGTACATTGACACTGATCTCTTTGATAAAATTGTATTACCTCTTTGGCGGACTTGGTAATTACTGACCTTTTAGAAAGTGTTATCGAGAAATCTGGGTTTGATCCAACACTGTAAGTAAAATATGTAGATGATACATTAATACTGATGCCGAAAGAAGAAATTGAAAATCTATTCAACCTGCTAAACAATGAAAATGAAGCCATTCAATTTACATATGAAATTGAAGATAACAAAACATTACCATACTTGGACATGTTGCTACATAGAGAAGGTAATAAGATAACTACAAGTTATTATCAGAATCCAACCGCAAAAAATAGACTACTTAATTACATGTCAGAACACCCGACTAGTCAGAAAACTAGTATGGCATATGGTACAGTATTCAGGATGTTAGGAATAACGTCAAGCAAGTATAAGGAAGAAACCATCAAAGAAATTTATAGAATTTTAACAGCGAATGGTTACCCAATAGGTTTGATTGCTGGTATGATTAGGAAATACGAAAACATCCAGAGTAAAGAATTGAACGTTGTTACTGAACCGATATCAACAATATACAGAGCGTTATGGTACACGAGACATCTATCAGAAGATTTAGGTAGGTTGGTAAAGCATAATAATAACACTCTAAAAATAGGTTACAAGGCGCACAAGACGGTAAAGAAAATTACAGGTAAACTGAATAGAAGTCTGGAAAAAAACGATCAACATGGGCTAATTTATTCATTCCCTTGTCACAATTGTGATGGAGAGTACATAGGACAGATGGGTCAAAAACTTGGAGCTCGAATCGGACAACACAAGTATGATGAGAGAGCCAAGAAAAACAAACCTGGTAAAACAGCAGCCCTACAACATATAATAGATAAAGGTCACACATTTGAGTATAATAGAACCAAAATTCTGGTGAAGGAAGCAGATTGGAAGAAAAGGCTGACATTAGAAGAAATAAATATTCATTTAAGAAGAACGACATCTATCAATTTAAGATCTGATATGGATAGTTTGAATCCTGCGTACGCACATATTTTAAAGAATATAGTAAAACAAGCAAAAATCCAATAAGTACATATGAACCAAATCTATTTGGTAGATATTATTAGGTCATAGAGCAACGAACTTGTTCACATAAAATCGTAATATATAAGGTTTTTTTCATTGATTATATAAATTAAATTTTTTTTGTCATCTCAAATATTTATAACTCAAAATATTTATTTTCTAGTATATAGGCAAATGTTATTGTTTTATGGTTTTATTGTTTTTTGTAAAGTATAAATAATTTGTTTTTAATGGATATAAAATTAGTAATAGTTCATAATAGGTTTAAACATAGACTATGTAAGTATCTGAATTAAATGTTTGTTAAGTATTAATTGTTGTAATATTTATTAGATTAAGATTTTAATTGTAAACCATTTTTAATTTTAGTTACTGAGGAGGGTCCCAAATAAGGACCGAAATATTTAAATAAAAAAATTATATTTTGATCTATAGCTTGGATTTTTTATTTGTGGCCAGAAACCACCAATAAGAAACAAAGACGGTAATAAAAATATAATATTATCTTTTGTAAATTTAAATAAATTAAATACAAAATAATTAAAATAAAATGTCTAATGAAAAACAGTTTAAAAGTTATACTTATATAATTATACTTATGCTTATAAAAATAATTATATATAGTCTTTCAGCCGCGTAGCAATAACTAAACTATCGGAGAAATTGTTCCAAACTATATATTTCTAAAATGGATTTTAACCCAATGACATAGATATCGGTCAATTCTTGGTTGCAGTACTGGCCTAATAACAATAGCCAATTTATGTTAATGCCATTTAAGGTAAAATGTACTGGCTATTTTCTATAAACTGTAAGTGGACCAATTCATGGTTCCAGCAATGGCCAATAACAATAGCAAAGTACTGTTTACAATTCATGGGTCAGTGCTTGGCCGTATTTTAGAGTTTGCCAAAACCCTGCTTGGGGTGTTTTTGAATTATGAATGTTTACTTTTGTTGTGTGAGCTTACATTTATTATAAACAATAGTTTTATATAATCAAACCAACATTTCATAATTTATTATTCCTTCTTTTACCCAACTGATAATTATAATTGGTGAAAAATTAAAAGTCATATAAGCCCAAAATTATAAGCCACATTTAGCTCGAGTTCTAGAAATCATGCTTGGTCTAATATTGTAAGCCGTACTTGCCCCAAACTTGTCAAAAAAATTCTGGCACGATGTTATCATTTCGTTGTTTAACCAACGTTTAGTCAATATTGGAAAATATGCTTGGCCCAAAGTTTATATCTGGTATGCCATGTTTGGCATGATTGTTTTTTCTTACCTGGGTTGTTAGTATAAGTCAAAAAAATGTCGTTTCTTTGACGTTTAATTTTAAAACATTTCATTTCATAGCATCTTTCGTAATTGAAGTTTTGAATATTTTAAAAGCTTAAAAGTATTTATAAATAAATTAATTTTTTTTTCATTTATATTACTTTTTAATTTAACTTTTGAAAATGATCAAAAAGTGTAACTGTTTTCTATGATCCAACACCTTTATCCACTAATAGAATATAAAATTTTTATTCTAATAAATCCATTTCAGAATTTTTTTATTTATTAGCACCTATGGATTTGATTAAATTTTAATTATTTTACTGTATATGAATATTATATCCAACATTTTAATAACTTTTTCAAAATTAAGCAAGCTTTTTAAAATTGCCGTGAATAGAACCATAATGATCTAAATTTTCTTTGTTAATGTTAATAATATCTAAAAGTGTAACACAAAATGTACATATTTTGTAATGTAAATTAAAAACAAATTAATTTTTTACATAAAAAAGAACGTAGTTTTTGATTTACATCTATTTCTTCTGTTTTTTGGGTATTCTTCATTAACATTTCTTCATTAATATTTCAAATTTTGGTCTAGTGAATTAGTGAAATCTCAAAATCTAGAAAAAAAAAATCGTAATCACAGCTTATTGCTCTTCAATTACTCTTGATTTGACTTTATCGGATGCGCCACAATTTCTTATTTATTCGACAACTCGCCATTCGTCATCTGGCGCGTTTAGTATCAAATCCGTATGTAAGTATTACCGGATACATAAATAAACTTGTGTGCTATTATTTAATAAATTAATACTTTATAACTTTATCAGATTCCTGTTTGCTAGAACATAAACAGACCTGATGAGATGCCTAAAAAATGAGATACGAAATCAAAATCGTAAGTTTTACGTACTAGTAATTAATTTATCTAACAAAATTTAGTTTAATTTTATTTTGTTTCAGATAGTTATCTCAGATACATATCTTCAAAGCAACAATAAGGCTTGAATTAAATAAATATGTTTTTTATCGAATTGTTCGTTATGATATATATATTTCACTACTGCAAATAAAAAAATTAAGTACAATTATTGAAATATATTTTATTTATCAAAAAAATTTAAATGACAAGGTTGTGCGTCTGATAAGTCTGTAACTTGCCTAGCCCTAGTAAATCTTAATCTATTTTAGTAATAAATAAATTAAAACATTTTATTGGGTACGATATATAAGTATATATAAGTATACGATATACAAGTACGATATATAAGTTCAAATTTTATAATTTTAAATAATAAAATAAAACACATAAAATGTGCATTCGATTTTTCATACAAATGAGAATAAATGTCCATAAACATTCATAATCACATCACCAAAGGCTAGGATAGCTAACTGGCTATAGCGACATTATCTCCGATTAAAAGATTTAAATCGTTATGAGACTTCATGATTTTCAGTTTATATAAACGCGTTTTTATTTTGGCAGGTAAAAATGATCTTGTAAATTTTAATATTTCAATATAATATAGCACCCAAAATTGGTTTATTTCTATTCAGCGCTCAATATTTCAGCTCGTCCAACTGAATTGTGGATGTGGCTGGCGTTTTTAACAAATCAGAGATAAAAATTAAATTTTATATTCTCCACTTGTCGAACTCTATGTTGGCATTTAAATGCTTGGCTGATAAGACCAAGGGTGCAAAAGTACTTCTTTTATGAAATAAATATAAATTGTGATAAACTTTTCAACCCAAGATAGTATAGAAAGTATTTACATAATGTAAAACTGAAAATCCTTTTAATTTAGCCTTGGAATATATGTACCGTCAAAAGAAACTACCAACTAATAACATATATCTTGTCAATAAACTCAGTACAGATGATTGCTTACGTTGATGATGTTGTCATCCTCGGCAGAAGTGAAGCTGTTATGAGTGAGACTTTCAAGTCGCTTGAGAGTGGTGCTAGAAAAATTGGTCTGCAAATTAACTACAATAAAACCAAACATATGAATGTTTCAAGAGAGCTTGAGAAGAAAGATTTGATGTACGGCGATGAACGAATTGAGGGAGTTGAATCTTTTAAATATTTGGGATCAATGCTTGACTTAAGCAACAGCATACTTACAGATATAAAAGCTCGAATCGCTGTAGGTAATCAGGCTTTCTACTCAATTAAACCTCTCCTTGGATCACCGAATGTATCAACTAACACCAAGCTCAAGTTATACAAGATATTGATTAGACCGGTTGTATGTGATGTATGGGTCACAGACGTGGCTCCTTACACAAAACTTAGAATCGCATTTATCTGTATTTGAGCGTAAGATCCTACGCCATTTTTGGTCCACTTAAGATAGACGACGGAGACCTTCTGATATAATGGTCCTGATATAATTGGTTGTATCCGTTCTAATAGGATTGCTTGGTTTGGGCATGCTCTACGAGCCGATTCACAGTCTGGAATGATTAGAAAAATGTACGTCAGTACCCCAGGGAGTGGGCGACCGCGAGGTAGACCACGACTACAATGGGAGACTGACGTAATAAACGACCTTAAAAAAATCGGCTGCCATGGTAATTATGTCGCTGTTGCGAATGTCAAAGCTGATTAGCCTGGCAACGCTCCTACACGAAGCATGAACGCCTTAAAAAAAAAAAAAAATCCAACAAAATTAAAAAAACTTTTTCAAACTGGCCAATTAGTTATTATGTAAAATACAAAAATGGAAAAACAATAAAAAACGCTCAAAATTTGAATCTGTTGGCGTTTTTTTCGGCAAATTCAAATTTTTTTACATGCTTGGGTTTGATTGCTTAAAAAATTCTTCATTATTTCAAATTTTGGTCTAGTGAATTATAATTCTAAACGAAATTTCGAAATTTCAAAATCTAGAATAAAAAATCGTCATCACAGCTTATTGCGTTTCAATTACTCTTAAGTGAATTGATTTCTTTGTTTCTCTTGTAATTTGCTAATTCAATTCAGCCAATATAATATAGAAACTATGCATAGCTGAAGATTTTTTTCCAAATTTTTTAGGTTACTTTAATTTAAACTTTTATGATTGAGTGTAAATGAAGAGCAAATTTTTGTTGTATGAGGTTTATAGGTACATTATTTTCATAAACAAATAGTTATATATCATTATTTTGAATACAATATAAATACTACAGTCTTCCCCCGTAAAAAACGCCTAGGCGTTTAAAACGAATAATGCGCCCACTGAGCGTTTTATTCAAATACTACGCCCAGGGCGTTTTAATAAAATAAAATTCAATAAAGTATCACTTTTAATAGAAAATAATTTCATTCTAAAAATTAAAATCTGGTAACAATTTCTTTAAAGTTATTTTCGTTTGGTATGTCAGATTTGATCGAAAAAGATCTAGATTTCGATGACCAAACGAACATGAAATCAGCTGTTTTTTAAAATTTTGTTGTTTGGGTAAAAAAATGGCATTTGTGACATGTGGTTTGATAATAGGAAACCATTTTTACACACTTCACAAACTTTCTCAATAAAAAAAAATCTAAAAGTTTATGACGGATGTTTGCATATGGTTGATGTGAATAATATGGGAAAGTGGAGCAGTAATATATTGCAAAATTATATAACAAATATGATTTTGAAACGACCACAAACAAACTTGTTTCGGCAACCAGTTTTGCTGATTATTGATGATGCCTATGCTCCACATCAAAGCATATGAAAAATATAATATCTTTATTGAAATTGTGCCAAGGGCCGCATTTTTTATCAACTCTATGTAGAAGCAGATGCAAAAGGTTTCATCAAAAAATATGGATCGCGAATTATTCTGAAGTTTAGGCCATTTTTTTTATCTAATATGAATTATGACTCTACTATATATAAACTATTTTTAGTTCAAATGAAACGCATAGGCGTTCTATTTGGATGGGTGTTCTATTCGAACCATTTTGTATCATTTTGAAAATATTCGTTTTTTTGTCACTCTCGAATATAACGCCTAGGCGTCTTTTACGGGGGAAGACTGTAAGCATTATTTTATATATAAATATCAATAAACTTGAAAATGATATTTCTTAGCATGTTTATAATTATCTTAAAAAGCAAATTTTTTTGTTTTCCGATGTCTGTTTCTTTCTGTGTGGCACAACAATTCTTTCCATATTCTATTATGCACCATAGAGCATACAACAGGTAAATAAAATGTTAATGTTTTATATTAAGATGTTGCTAGCAATATATTATTGTTTTTCTACAAACATAGTGCGGAAATGAAACTGCTTTTTTATTAATTTATTAATTCTTAAAATTTTTAATTCCAAATATTTTCTGTAAAATATAGGAAGTTGGTGAAGAATCGAAGCTAGCACGAAGCTTTGAAAGAATACGTTCTATTGTACGTAAGAAAAAATGGCGCAATCGGGAAAACACAGAAAATGAAAAAAATTCCAAACTAGAACAAATTGTAAACGAAGTTATCATAAAAAGTAAAAATGAAAAGTTAAAGTATGGTACAGCAACACAACAATATGCAACTATCGAATTGCCCACAACAAAAATTTATCAACATAGCTATCAGGTAAGTTACTGATTGCTTTAGGTCATCAAATATCATTAATTAATTTATAAAAAAAAAAATATGTGGTTAAAGTCATATTCGAATTGATTTTTCAGGATACACTTAATAAACCTTTATCGGGATTCGATATTGGTTTTGATTGCACATTAAAATCTAGTTTTCCTTTAAAGGCAATTTCAGCTAGTCAAGAAACGGTTAGAGAAGTAGACGATAAACAATTACCAGATGACCAGCAAAACGAAAATGAAATCAAAACTTTTTTAGAAGAAAGAAAATTACTCTATCAACTGTCTTCCGGATTTGGAACACAACAAAATGAAAGTAAAGATGAGCCTACCACAACCGAATCGTTAGAACTGCATTCACTTCATCCAATACATTCAAATGAATTGGGAATTGAACATTTAAATGAACCGCAACAACAACAATCGTTTGATTGTTCAACTGGTCCTACCTACAGTATTAGATCGATCGAAAAAAATTCAAACATCTCAAATGAACAGAAAACTGATTTATGTCAAAAACAATTGTGTCAAAAACAAACTTCGCTTGATGAGAACAGAAATAGAATAAAACTTTCCCCACCAACTCGTGTAGTAAAACGCTCTCCAAGCTATCATAAATCCATGAACCGCCTTCCTAGTGATTTATCATTAAATACATTATCAATCGATCAAGATGACCTTTTAAATCAATCAAACCTACGGGATGAACTTCTTAATTGTGAACAGAAAGAATTATTTCAATTTTTAAACGATGATTTCAATGAGAATAGTAATAATTACTTTAGCGAAACGGTTGGGTTTAGTAATGCAATTTTAGATGCTGACACTGACAGTCTAATATTCAATGAAGAAAAATCATCCAACAATGAGTACAATTTTTCACCAACAAGGAAAATTTCAAACGGCAGTTTAAAATCTAATTTTAGTACCATTTCTAATTCTATTTTTCAAAAACTAGAAGCGAAGAGGGGCGGGAGTATAGCAGGCTCAGTTGATCGATTATTTGGAAACAATAAAAACGATATTGAGCAAAAAAAGAAACGAATAAGTGATCCCGTATCTTATTTATCTGAATCAGATCGGGAACCATTAGTTCAAGAATCAGAATTCGATGATATTATTCTTAACTTTGATAAAGAAATGTCGGAAATAAAAGCTCAGTCGACAACATCTCTTGACAATAACTGTAGATTACCGAAATCGCTTAACGTCATCAATAATTCATCAAACGAGACAATTTTACGATCACCAAACACAAGATATCTTGAAGATTTAGAATCAATAAAAATAAAACGAAGAAGTTTAGAAAAACAGAAAAAAATATTATCACGTGATAGCGGACGACCAGATGAAGATGACGATGAAGATGATTTTAATATGACAACAGAAATTAGAAAAATTTGTGAACAACTTCAAGCACCATTTAATGATTCTGTTATCTCGACGTCTCCTGTTATGCGAAGAAAAAACGAATTTCACACTAGTTTCGATCGTATCAAACGAATAAGTTTAATTGAACGCGTGGATGAAGTGAATGAAAATGAATCGATGAAAATTGAAAGTGAAAAGCTACCAAGAAAATTTTTCTATTTAGATAATACTAACGAAACACATTCTCTTAAAAGTAACGAAAGCTTAGAAAAACTGAATCGATTACAAAAACGTGATATTCAAACAGTGCTTACAAAACAACCGCAAAATAATTTTATTATAAAAAATATTATTCCAAATGAGCGAACAAGACTTATAGTAAATAGTAATATAGATAAACTTAATTCTAAGAAAAATACACCACTAAGCCAACAACTAGTAACGTCAGTTACTTTAAATGAGACACCTAAAAGTTCTCCAAAAATACGAGGACAGAAAAAAACGGAATTCACTCAAAAACCTTTACATTGCTTAGTTTCATATGTGGATGATTTAACTGTTGGAGGTAGACGAAATTCAAAAGGCGTTTTTGAAGATCCATTAGCTTTTCCAAGCTTTGGAAGTCATAAGCCGCCAAAACTACCACAAGATTGTTTTCCACAACGATGCTATGATGAGTGAGTATAAATTTATAATTATTGTATACACGGTGAACAAATCCAGTTTACTTTTTAAACCAAACACGGATCAATGTGCAACTCGCTTTTTAAAATATTAAATTGTAGATAAAAGTAATTAGAATCAAACCGCAAAAATAAAAGTACTTTCAAAAGTACAATTTTAAATTCGATATGTCCTGAAATAAAATCTATATGAAGGCAAATCGAATCAAAACGCCTATAAAATAAATAATCGAACCTGACCATATCCAATTTTCTTGCAATCGATTTATCTTGATTATCTGGTAATCGTTAGTATAATAAAAAAATATTGCGCGTTTTTTTATTATCACTAGTTTAACACAGGGTGGCCTAAAAATTGTTAAGAAATTTAGAGACATGTCAAATATAGAGCTAAATTGTGCTCGAACGGATTACTGAACGGGTGTTAATAACGATTATAAAAATATTTAAGGCTTTATAAAAACACTGATGAAAAAATTCATAATTTTATATGAGGATTTCAATTTCAGTTTTAAAAACACGGCGGGCGATTTCGAAAAGTACCTTTTCTTTTCCTTTCTTTTTTATATTTATTTTCAAAGATGACAAAATCCATAAGTACAGTTTTTTGATCTTCTAAATATTCAGTCCTTTCCCCAAAAGATGTTCCAATTACAGACAGGCGTTTCGTTTTTGACGAGAAAAAAGTTTTTGAATATTTATCGACAAATAAGATGTTTGGCCTGGATTTTCGTTAGCCTGTGTCAAAACTAGGAAAAAAACGATCCGAAGTTTCAAGGAAATTGGAATTGGTTTCAGATCATTGACGCCTTGATTTTCCATATATATAAACAAAACGTCACTCCTTTTTACTATGGATAGAAATTGAGTTCTAATTGTAGTCACGCGTTTACGCTTAGACGCCATTTTGGTAGAGGTACTAGATCTTCATTGAGTAGCGCTCGCAAGTCTTTTAGCTTTTAACTACTTCTAAAACTGTTTTTCACACGTTATTAATTTAACAATATATTTTTCTTGTCTAATTTTTTGTGCTTGTTGACCTATTGTAACTATTAACTTCCGAAGGCTTATTAAATCAACATTTTTGTTTATTTTTAATGGATTAGTTTTACTAAGTGTTCCGATTTTTATTTTATTTTGTTCTCAAAAAGTTTTTGTCTTCCAAAATGAAATGCATAACAACAAAAATCCGCTCTCAAAGAAAATTAAAATTTTATTTTCTTATTTTTCGCCCTCAGATAGTTTACTTTTATTTTAAAAATAAATTTTTGTGCGTGGTAGATTTTATTTTGTTTTATTTTATTTTGCTCAAAAGAAAAAAAGGAATAAAATCTAGATTTTTTTCTATCCATCCGTTATACATATTTTTGTTGGTTTTGCTTTATTTTGGCTAATTTGTGTCCTGTGTCGTGGTTTAATAAGAAAGATTTTAGAAATTTGTATGATTGATTGAGTCATAATTTTAGATAATGATTTCATATTTTTGTATAATTTATTATTTTTACATAATTTATTAATAAAGAATTTTTAATTTGTTGTTAATGAATTTAATTATGAAGTTAAAAAATTATTTATTGTTATTATTTATTGGCCGAATTTATTTAAAATAAAAGTATAATAATACAATTTGATTATTTTTTTTTCGGGCAATCGGCATTTTTCGGAGCTTGCCGAACGAAAATGCGGCCGATTTAAGAAAAATGGCAGAACAAAAGTTTTTGGACTCGTCAAGTATAAAAGTATAAAATACAAAGCATAAAATATGTGGTAATCTATAATCATCACATGAAATTGGCGTGGGCTATCTATTCATACACGTTTTCCATTCATAAACGAGGATACGCATTTTTCGTGTTTTATTAAAACCGTCAAAAATATTAGCCGCGTTCGAATCGACTGAAGCAACTGTATCATCTGATACCAATGTAAAAGCTCTATGGAATTGTTGTACAGTGCCTTTCGTAAACTCAGTTATTTTTCAGTCAAAAGGAAGACAAAAAACTTATTATAAAAATAAATATTCTGAGAGAATTATATTTATTTTTACCAAACAATTATCTCCCAACCAAAGCTTTTCTTGTAATATTTTATTTCGCTCACAAAAAGTTTTACCGTTTATCTTAATTAATTTCGTAAGATAAAATGAAAATTTTAAGAGGAAGGGCGAAGAACGAAAAATAAAAATAAAGCTCGCGTGGTTTTATTTTTAAAATAAGTGCGGGCGCCCTTAAAAAATAAAAGCTTGTAAATGGCTTTAATTGGCAAATAAATTTACGATACAAATAATAACTAAATAATAATTGACAGTAATTCAAAAACTGTGCACTGCAAAATTGAAAAAAAAGCAATGCTACTTAAATTAATTGCTCTATCAAATAACACCAAACTCAATGTTCACGCCAAAAATGTTTTTCCAGCCTGTCTCACCCCCATCCCCTTAAAACACAGAACTATTATTATTTGGACCTGGGGGGGGAAGGACATACTTCAAATGGAACTCTTTTGACAATAATTCAAAGACTGTGTTCAAGCATAATAAGTTTGAGAACGGTAATCAAAATTCTTTAAATTCAGTTCACTGGTTTGTTTTTGGCTACAATAACAATTAGGACGACATGATAAATTTACTACAAAACATTCTGCACTAATTAAATTAATAAAAATATTAATTCTAATATTACAGGTTACCGTGTATATTGCAATGTATGGATACAAAATGTGGTAAACATTGGACAACGCTACGAACTGCAATCCTGAGTGTTGTTGATACACCAGCTTTTGAATGGTTTGTTTTAGTACTCATCTTTGCATCCAGCATAACATTATGTTTTGAAGATATACATTTAGATGCAAACAAACCGTTAAAACGTGTTCTGTATTGGACAAACCTTGGCTTTTGTTTAATATTTTTAATCGAAATGTTTCTCAAATGGTTAGCTCTAGGATTTTCTAAATACTTTTCAAGTTTTTGGACAATTTTAGATTTCGTTATTGTATTTGTATCTGTATTTTCGTTATTAATAGAAGAAAATGAAAATTTGCGCGTTCTTCGATCATTAAGAACTTTAAGAGCGTTAAGACCCTTACGTGCTATATCGCGATGGCAAGGAATGCGAATTGTGGTGAATGCATTAATGTATGCAATACCATCTATTTTTAATGTGTTACTTGTTTGTTTGGTATTCTGGTTAATTTTTTCTATCATGGGAGTTCAATTCTTTGGAGGAAAATTTTTCAAATGTGTCGATGAAGAAGGCGAACTATTACCAATAACAGTAATTAAATTTATTTGACATTAGTATTTGTTAATAAATAACAATATTTTTTTAATCAGACGGTGAACGATAGATGGGAATGTATCGAATTAAATTATTCTTGGATTAATTCAAAAATATCATTTGATCATGTTGGAATGGGATATTTAGCGTTATTACAAGTGGCAACATTTGAAGGATGGATGGAAGTAATGGCGGATGCAGTTGATGCTCGAGGTGTCGATTTACAACCTCAACGTGAAGCAAATTTATATGCATATATTTACTTTGTGATATTTATCGTATGCGGCTCGTTTTTTACACTAAATTTATTTATAGGAGTAATTATAGATAATTTCAACATGTTGAAGAAAAAGGTTAGTTGGTTTGGTTTTACAGTATTAATGCATGATCATCGTTAGCACAAATCTTTGTACATGCACTTCAATGAAATCATTTATTTATTTTAATACTTCAGTATGAAGGTGGTGTTTTGGAAATGTTTCTAACAGAATCCCAAAAGCATTATTATACTGCAATGAAAAAATTGGGGAGGAAAAAACCACAGAAAGTAATAAAACGACCGATCAATCATTTTTTGGCAATGTTTTATGATTTATCTAATTCAAGAAGGTAAGCTTCATAACACACAAAACCGTATTGACTTACGAATTGGATTTACTTACAGATTCGAAATAGCAATATTCGTATTAATATTTTTTAATATGTTATCGATGGGTATTGAACACTACAACCAACCCCATGCTGTGTTTTTTTTATTAGAAGTAAGCAATGCATTTTTTACAACAGTATTTGGACTAGAAGCATGCGTAAAAATTGTTGGATTACGATATCATTATTTTACAGTACCGTGGAATGTTTTTGACTTTCTATTAGTACTAGCATCGATATTTGGTATTTTAATGGAAGATATTATGATCGATCTACCAATATCTCCAACTTTATTGAGAGTTGTAAGAGTATTTCGAATAGGAAGAATTCTAAGACTTATTAAAGCAGCTAAAGGAATAAGAAAACTTCTTTTTGCACTGGTTGTTTCATTGCCAGCGTTATTCAACATTGGTGCTCTGTTAGCATTAATCACATTTATATACGCGATTCTTGGAATGAGTTTATTTGGACACGTAAGACTGCAAGGTGCATTAGATGATATGGTTAATTTTCAAACGTTCGGTAGAAGTATGCAATTGTTATTTCGTTTGATGACATCTGCTGGATGGAATGATGTTCTAGAATCTTTAATGATACAACCACCGGATTGTGATGCTGGATTTAATGCTCAAACCAATGGGGATTGTGGACATCCTTTACTCGCAATAACATATTTTACCAGTTTTATAATAATTAGCTATATGATTGTTATCAACATGTACATCGCCATTATTCTGGAAAATTTCAACCAAGCCCATCAGGAAGAAGAAATCGGAATTGTTGAAGATGATTTAGAAATGTTTTATATTCGATGGTCTAAATATGATCCGCATGCATCACAATTCATTCCATTCTCTCAATTGTCTGATTTTATTGCATCCCTTGATCCACCGCTTGGCATTCAAAAACCAAATACAGTTGCATTAGTTTCGTTTAATTTGCCGATTTCACGAGGAAATAAAATTCATTGTTTGGATATTTTACATGCGTTGGTGAAACATGTTTTGGGACACGTTGAGGAAACCGATAACTTTAAGCAACTTCAAGAACAGATGGATGTTAAATTTAAAAAACAATTCCCAACACGAAAAGAATTAGAAATTATTTCTTCGACACGTATTTGGAAACGTGAGGATAAAGCAGCGAAACTAATCCAAAGCTCATGGAAAGAATATTTACGATTAAAAAAAGAAAGAGAACGATCTCCAATGTCGTTAGAAGATGAAAATACACAAAATTCCAGTCCAGGTGGATGGCATAGTAAACTATCAGCGTTAAATTTTCTACATTTACAAGTAATTTTTGTTTGTTTCTTGTGTGAAATTCTTTTCAAATAAAAATATAATATGAATAATAATTTTGTTAGGTTCACCGCAGAGGAACGGCAACCTCAAGTCGTGCGTCTTCACGAAAATCTTCAAGAGCTTCAGATGCTTCTGATCTTAGTGAGTTAGCAGGTCCATGGTTAAATCTGCCATTAATGATTATACCGGGAACTGAAGGTCTTGTGAAAGATTTGAAAACGACAACTGATGAAAGTAGTGTAGATATTAAACCACAACGACGAAGAAGTTTTTATAACTTTTTTCTCCGGCATCAAGATGCAGTTGATGAAGCTCTGGCCTCACCATCAGTCACCAAAAAAAGTTTGCCATTATATATAGTGCATACAAAAGAAAAGCATGAATTTATGAATTTTGATTTTTCAGATATGACTAAAAGTGGGACCATCTTATCGTTGAACACAGCAGCAACAGTTGATAGTAAAACATTGATTAGTACAGTCGCTCCCAAATCAAAACGGGCTACAAGTTTTGTACGTAAAAAACCACCACTAGAAAGAGGACTATCTGCTCAAAGTGCTTTAAGAGTTAATCGTAATGCCTTCCTCCGTAAGTGAATTTGTATTTGTAAATATATATTATAGAATATTAAAATATCAGTTTTAGTAATGCAAAAACAAGCGAACATACTAATATTATTGTGGTGCTTGTTTACATTTTCCGTGTACATGTCAATTTGTATGCATTATATTGTATTTTGTTATATTGCACTTACGATATTCCAAGGATATTTATAAAATAAAGCTAGAACTAAAACTTTCTGCAGCTGGCATTTGACGCAATTTCATGATTGAAACAATGAAAAACACAAATATTTTATATTTTATTTTACTCTATTTTCCTTCGTCTTCTATGTGGACTCGACGATCGAGAGGTATAATGTTAATTTTTAGAACAGTACTACAGATATTTTGTAGAAGGCGGTACTTGGTACTTACAAATAAACATTTCATAACAAAACAATACATGATAAAATACACTGACAGTTAAAAGCAAAACAAGAAAATTATATAAATTATGTTAAAGCATAGACAAATAATAATATATTATACAAATAATAATATATGTATAATATATAATATTATTATTTGTCCATGGTTGAAGTTATTAAAACGAAAGAAAATTAAAAGTTACAAGTACATTAACAGTAAATTGACAAAGTTATAATTACTAAATAATGTGAAAAAATACAAAGAATTTACGATGAGCGTCAATAATTTTTTCATTTCTCGTAGTTAAGGCAAGCATTAACCAAAATTTCTATTTTCAGTCAAATAAATATTATTTCATGCGATTGTAACTGTTATTTAACTATTTTATCCAAGACAAGTAGGATGTCATATTGAAACGTGAAGTTTTTTTATTTCCAAAATAATTCTTTTGGAATGTACAATTGTTTTCGAAATTATAATGGCCGACTCATCTTTAAAAATGTTATTTAACGATCGTTTGAGATAGGAATTGTGAAAAAAAGGCCTGGGAGAATGGGGATCATTAAATATCATATGATTATATTTCTTGCCACAACAACTGTTTTTTCAATTTCAGATGACATATATAGCGTTTTCGATTCTACAAAAAAATGTGAATTTTGCCACTTTTTTTCAGGTCACATTTTTTCTGTTCGATTCTCGAAAAAATGTTGGCCTGAAAAATTTTGCGTTTTCTTTTCTCGATTTGGATGCAAGTTTCAAACTTTTTGAGGGCAATTATTTTGCATTTTTTGACTTTTTCTCAAGAGACGATGCAAAAGTTTTGCCTTGTACAAAAATAAAGAAAAAATATATTAATATATTATAAAAAATTAGAAAAAACATATATTTAATGATGTAATTTTCTTAAATCAAAATATTTAAATAGTTTAAAAATAATAATATATGTACATTAAAAAATAAAATGTCTTTATTTTGTTAAACAATTTTGACAGATCCATAAGATTTGACTTTTTTCTGTTCGATTCTCAAGTATTTTAAGGGCAAAACTAAAAAAATAAATGCAAAACTACAACAAACAAATGCAAAACTGAAAGAGGTTTGCCCGCTCTGAGGTCAAAACTGAATAGCCCAGTCATTTTAGCGATCAACCTCGAAATAAGAGATAATAAGCTGAATTTTCGTATATATACCTTCATTTAAAAGTTACCTCGAAAGTCTCATAAAATCACGTATCTGCGTCAAAAGTTATTCAAGGTCAAAGGTAACAAAATACTGGTTTTCGCGATTATCTCAGTTTCTATTGCTCCAATGACGTTAACATGTATTATAAAAATAATAGAGCATCAAATTTGCAACAAATTTTATTCGATACAATTTTTCATGTACCCAGCCGTTTTTGCGATAGAGGGCGGTGAAGTAGTTTTCTTTTTTTCTTGACTCTGCTGCTGCATTAGCTGTTTGGCTACGAAATAAACACAGTTTTTTTAAATCCTGGTACAGTGGTAGTTTTTTAAAATCGAGGTACCGAGGTACACTGGGTGATATTAAAGGTTGATCTCCTTCTAAACATCGTTTCGATGCCGCTATGGAATTTTAGCAGATGTACACTTTTCGACACACAACATGCACATTCACAGAAGTCTATGTGACCATCATTTCAATCGATGCTTGCTAGTTTTTTAAGTTTTCAAGCCACGCATCACATTATCAAAATCACCCGCTGCAAGTGGTTTCTCACAAATAAAACACAAATCACCCATAATTTTCAAAATTTTACGTCCGTCGTTGCCGAGATCGGAAACGAGAATAAACGAATAAACGATTATTTAAAGTTCAAGGTAATATTCACAGTTGACCTTGCATTACAGTACGTATGGCTGAGCGCTGTGCGCTCATTGCCTTCTATCGCAAAAACGGTTTGAGCGCATGATGAAATAGAAATGTTTCTAATAAAATTGTTCGCAAATTTTATGGTCTACAATTTCTGTA